>OZ030026.1:23642637-23798720 GCA_964023405.1 Apodemus agrarius | reverse complement strand
TATAACTCTAGCTCCAGGAATTCTCACTCCTTCAGAAAGATACACATGCCAGCAAAATGTCAATGCACAAATATAAATAGATACAGTTAAGGAGACATCATTACACCTCTTCTGAACATTGCCACAAGCCTGGCTTTGTTTCCCTCCTAAGAAAAACGTTAGAGCAGTGGTTCTCACACGTTGGTGACCCCCAAACCATAAAATTATTTTTGTTCTTACCTCATAACTAATTTTGCTACTGAGAGGTGTCTCAGTTCCTAAGACAATGGGGAAATGTGCTGGAACCCACAGGTTGAGAACTGCTGCCTTAGAGATGTGGGATGAGGAGGCAGGTAACATACGTCACAGATGTCCACAGATGCTCAGTCATGTTTGTACTGTAACAGTGCTTGGCTTACAGCACCTAATGACGTTAGGCCATAATATTGAGAATTTACTTATGTTAACTAACTAAATAATTGTCTTACACTGATCTTGGAGCATTGGGTCGTGGAGTTTCCTGGGGGTCTCAGTTCTACTTATTTTTTCCAACTTGGTGCTGAACTCAGTAACAGCAGTCAAGTCATATGATAGAGGCGAAGGGCAAAGGCACAGGTTCCGGCAGGGTTAAGAGTATTGCTATTTACCTGTGTTTTCATCTGCATGCTGCACTGCTTGTTGTAAAATGCAAGGCTCGATGGAGCTATCCCATGAGGAAACCCTTCAGTGGCTCGAGGTCACCCATGAAAACAATGTCTCCCTCCTTTCTGACTTGCCATGAAACCTTCCTGACATGATCCAACCAAACCCATCCACTATTCGTTTTAACTATGAGATGTTGATAGTATCTCCAAGACAATAATACTAGACAGTGGGGGCCTTTGTATCCAAAGAGGCTAACAGAGCACTTAAAAAAAAACAAAAAACAAAAAACAACAACAACAACAACAAAAACAGCAGGTTCTGGGACTGGAGAGATGGTTCAGTAGTTAAGAGTACTGATTGTTCTTACAGAGGTCCTGAGTTCAATTCCCAACAACCACATGGTGGCTCACAACCATCTGTAATGGGATCCAATGCCCTCTTCTGGTGTGTCTGAAGACACAATATATTCATATAAATAAAATAAATAAATCTTAAAAAAAAAAAACAGCAGATGCCTTTGGACTGAGAAAATAAACAAATGGATCAATATGGTATAATAAGATTTTCCCAGTTTTGAACCAAAACTTGCTGGTTCATAGTCACAGGAGGAACAATTAATATAACTATCAATATTTATAGGAAGCACTATCATTTTGTCAGTTTGGATAAGAACACCCCCATATGCTCATATGTTCGATGACTTTGTCTTCAGTGAGTGGGTGTGTGGGCAGGAATAGAGGTGTAGCCTTGCTGGAGGACTCATGTCATTGGGGATTGGGGGAGGGCTTTAGGTTTCAAAATATTCACCACATTTTGAGTTAGTCTTCTCAGCCTCCTACTTGTGGATCAAGATGTGAGATCTCAGCTGTTCCTGCCACCGTGCCTTTACTCCACCATCGTGGACTCTGACTCTCTGAAACCATAAGCCCAAGTAAGTGCTTTTTATGTTTACATTTATTTATTTATTTATTTACTTATTTATTCAGGCTTTTTGAGACAGAGTCTTTGTGTATTCCTGGCTGTCCTAGAACTCAGTGTAGATCAGACCATCCTTGAACTCACGGAGATCCTCCTACATCTGCATCTGCCTCTGCCCCACTACATCTACTTACATGCTTTCCTTGATAAACTACCTTGGTCATGATGTTCTGTCACAGAAAACAGGAACTTATTATCATCTACCAATATCAAAGCCAAGCAAAGCCAGTTCTGGCGGATCTCAATAAGGATATGGGGGCTAAGATATTGAAGAATTTGCCTGCAATTTGTTCTCTCTCTCTCTCTCTCTCTCTCTCTCTCTCTCTCTTTCCTTTTCTCTTTTTTTTCTTTTTCTTATTTGAGACAGGTTCTTTTTTTTTTTTTTTTTTTTTTTTTTTTTGAGACAGGATTTCTTTCTGTAGCCCCAGATGTTCTGGAACTCGCTATGTAGACCAAACTAGTCTCAGATTCAGAGATTCCTCTGCCTCAGCCCCCTGTGTACTAGGATTAAAGGCATCTGCAATGACCATTGACTTATTTTCTTATTCTCCCCCCTGCCCCCCACTTCCCTTTCTCCCTCTTGCTCCAGCCTTGTTCCCTACAGGCCCTGCTTGCTCTGGCCTCTGTTTTCTTATTCTTAAAGCTAATACTTCTATTCTCTTAACATTCCAAAAGGCCTATAACTAACCAACAAGCCATTTGATGAAAAAGAAAATTGGAATCTAGTCATCTACTTAGCTGATTTGTTAGACTCTCAAGTCTTTAGTTTCATTCAGTCATTTAAAAAAAAGTCAATTAAAGAAATAATTTATTAGTTTTAATATGCCACACAGGTCACAAATTACAGACCACTAAGTATGAGGGAGTAAGCCATCACATAAGAGTTCTCAGCAGAGCATGGCGGTGGTGGCGGTGGTGGTGGTGGCAGAGGTGGCAGCGGTAGCGCACACCTTTAATCCCAGCACTTGGGAGGCAGAAGCAGGCAGATTTCTGAGTTCAAGGCCAGCCAGGTCTACAGAGTGAGTTCCAGGACAGACAGGGCTACACAGAGAAATCCTGTCTCAAAAAACAAAAAAACAAACAAACAAAAAAGAGTTCTCAACAGATATCACTAGCTAAAATTATTAATTAAACAAATTGAAAATTTTAACATAGACTTGCTTGTTTCTTTAAACAGGTATGAGAATAACTCTGTAGACAGTCAATCTAAGGGAGGTAATCTGGACCCAGAAAGTCAAATATCACATGTTTGATCTCATATGTGGATATCAGTTTTTGGGTCTTCAGACAGGTATGTTTTATTTGGAAAAAAACAAACAAACAAACAAAAAAAAAAAACCTCATAGAGGCCAGGAAACTATTAAATGATGGGGAGGGGGGTGTTCTTTCGAGGAGGGGAGATAGAATGTAGTGATATAAAGGCAATATGATGGTGCGTATATGCTTGGCCCAGGGAGTGGCACTATTAGAAGGTATGGCCTTATTGGAATAGGTGTGACCTTGTTGAAGTAGGTGTCACTGTGGGCGTAGGCTTTCAGGCTCATTCTAGCTGCCTGGAAGCCAGTATTCTGCTAGCAGCCTCCAGATGAAGATGTAGACCTCTCAGCAATTCCTGCACCATGCCTGCCTGGATGCTGCCATGCTCCCCCCTTGATGATAATGGTCTGAGCCTCTGAACCTATAAGCCAGCCCCAAGGAAATATTGTCCTCGTAAGAGTTGCCTAGGTCGTGGTGTCTGTTCAAACCTTAACCAAGACAGGAATAAAAAGGAGTAATGGAACAGGAAGGGTTAAATGGATTAGGGAATAGGAAGGCTGGGTAGCAGAATGAGTATGGGGAGGAACAATTACTTCTAAAGGTCTTTCAAGAATTTATATGGAAACCTAGTACTGTAGAGGCTTCCTAAAATATATGCATATATAACATACATCCATACATCCATACATAAATTAAAAGGGTTTAAATGAAGCTACACTATAATGGGAACATCACAGACCATCAAATTAATAGCCCAGTGTATGACTGATGTCTTAGTTTGAGTTTTATTGCTGTGAAGAGACACCATGACCATGGCAACTCTTACGAAGGAAAACATTTAGTTGGTGCTGACTTACAGTCTAGAGGTTTAGTACAGTACCATCATGGCAGGGAGCATGGCAGTGTGCAGGCAGACATGATGCTGGAGAAGGAGCTGAGAGTTCTATGTCTTGATACAAAGGTAATAGGACGAGACTGTGTGCCACACTGAGCGGAGCTTCAGCATAGGAAGCCTGCCCCCACAGCGACACACTTCCTCCAACAAAGCCACACCTACTCCAACAAGGCTACACTTCCTAATAGTACTGCTGCCTATGCACCACACATTCAGACACAAAAGTTTATGGGGCCATACCAATTCAAACAACCACAATCAGGTTACCTCTTTTGGAGCTGTTGACCAATAGAATTATGTAGCTAGCCCACACCTTCAAAGATTATAGGCTATTGCTACTACTCTTTAGTTACCCTCCTAGAACTTAATGTTAAAACTCTATTGTTGAAGACACCATATACTTGAGATACAGACTATGGTAAAATCAAGCTCACCTTAAGCTTTATGGTCCTTACCTTAAAGCTTCATTCTGACAGGCTACCTTTCCTAGTGCTAGATAGTGCAAGTCCAGCACCAGAGGAGAGAAGCAATTGCTAGTCACCCCCCCCCGCACCCCCCCTGCCAGAAGAGAACCCAGTGAGCTACAGAACAACTGGTCTGGAAAGGTATGCCCACTGGTGGGAATGCTGGAAATGTTATAGAAGCAACCAATCACTTTCTGTTTAAACTTAAGAATTTAATTTTAAATGGAGATGGAAGCCACACCCAGCACCATTAACAGAATCGAGAACAAATCAGATCATTACCCCTAGGGGAAAACCTCAGGCTATTATCCTGCTAAATGGATATAGTAATAAACTGCTTACTAGCTTCTTATTTTGATAACTATAGGTTAATACAAATCAACCCTCACCAGAGAAGCTTCTTCTTGTAACAGATGACAATGAACAGAGACCAACAACTTCAAGAGAAAATAAGAGACTGAAGAATGGGGTTGGAGAGATGGCTCAACAGTTAAGAGCACTGACTGCTCCTCCAGAGGTCCTGAGTTCAATTCTCAGCAACCACATGGTGGCTCACAGCCATCTGTAATGGAATCTGATACACTCTTGTGGTATGTGTCTGGAGATAGCTACAGTGTACTCATATAAGTAAAACTATTTTGTTGTTGTTGTTGTTGTTGTTAGAGAGAGAGACTGAAAAATGTTCATCCTCAAATGGACATCAATTTCACATACCTGTCCCCAAGGCTTAGGGATCACCAAGGACGAGAAGACTGAACAACTTAAGAGCCAGAGATGACGGATGACTATCAGGAAACAGAAGTTTCTAAACACAATGGTGCGGGTGCCATTGTGTTTAGACTCACTGTAATGGCATGCATAAGACTTGCAGAAGCTCAAGGCAGACAAAATCCCAGATTACAGGCAGAGGGCGGGGCTTTGCTACTGCAACTGATACCTTCTGGGAGAGAGAGGGAGAAGGAGAGGGAGAGGGAAAATGAGAGGGAGGGGGAGAGAGAGAGAGAGAGAGAGGGAGAGAGAGAGAGAGAGAGAGAGAGAGAGAGAGAATATTCTTTAAGGATATGAACCCTGCTAGACTAACCATGCTTCAGGCATTAGTCCCAGATTCAAAAGTATTTGAGCAATCCAGAAAAGGCTTAAAAAAGAAACAAGAAAAAGATAGGGAAAATAGAAAGTATACTGGTGGGTGGGTGGGGAGGTGGATCTGGGAAGAGTTAAGGGAGAAGAGAGGAAAACGATCAAAATGGATGCTATGAAATTCTCTTAAGAATTTTAATAAAAATTTATTGAAAACAATAAAGTGGAGAGTAACTGAAGAGAGGTGCCGTGCCCACATATGCGCCTGCGCACCTGAATCCACACATATGCACAAAAGGACCAGGCCCCTTAGTGTTCCCTGTCTTTCAGAGTCTACACCCTGACCACTGAAGCTCCTGAGATCCTTGACTGTAGTGTCTCTGAAACAATCATGTCATCGTCACTGTTGTTGCTGATTTTAAGTTTGCTACACATCCGCCAACCACCACGCCTGCCCTCCTTTTCTCTCTACCCAACAGACAAATTCTTTCTCTAATTGTATTAGACCTCATGCCTCCTGTATAAAACATCCAGCAAGGGACAGCAGCATGACCTCTTCAAGGCCACAGAACCTCCAGGGGCCCAGAGTCCCTGTCTTTTCAGCCATACCTCCTTTGAGTGGCTTGCCCAAGGGTGACATCCCAGCTTCCTGGCCATGTTTTGTCTATGCTGAGTCTACCCCTGTGCTTGATCCCTCCCTTCCCTCTCTCCCTCCCTTTCTCCCTCCCTCCCTCTCTCCCTCTCTCCCACAGCTGCACTTTAACTATCTGTCTCCTTTCACTAAAGTGGAAGCTCCTTATGGGCAGAGTCATCTGACCTGTCCTATGCTCTGTCGACGTGTTTGGGACCAGTTCCTGCTTCAAATCATACCTTAGTTTATCAAGTAACCCAGTGGCCCCTGACAGCAGGGCCTCCTCTTCAAAAATACTATGCCAAGGCTTTGTTAGACACAGCACACCTGAAAGGCACTATTTTCAAAAACAAACAACTTATCTCTTTGAAGGGAATATTTCAAACCACTATGTGATAAGACTGTATTCCAGAGTAAAGAAATGACTTGTCACGGGACAGGCCACAGGCCATTCATCTTTCACTCCCAGGGGATTAAGATCTTCAAGCCTGATCTCAGCACCCTGATCTTCAGACTAAAGCCTGATGAGTTATTTCCTTTCTCCAGACAATTGATAAACAGAAACTCCTGGTCAATTCTCAGTATCATTTACTCCATCCTTCATCTTTACAAATCTGTCTGCGTCATCTTAATGCAGTCATAGCTCCACTCTGTGGAAAAACAAGGAAGGCATGTTTAGAAATCCAGGATCCGTATGTTTCCTGGGTGAACGCCGAGAAAAATCTGCTAAACTATGTATAAGAAAATAGTAATCGATTAAAACACACACACACACACACACACACACACACACACACAGAGTAAACTGTTAAAGGCTATTGGATTCTTATTTAGGTCGGAAGTAAAATCTCTAAAAATTAAGTATGAATCCAGAGTCCAATTTGTTTGATAGTTTACCTGCTCTCTTTCCAATCTTCCGTTTCCTATTTCCATCAGTTTGAAATGGCTTAGTGACATTCTCTTAGGTATTTCAACCCTGACAATAGTTACTAAGACATGCATTTAAAGAATTCACAACCACAAAACCCAAAATTCATTCCGGTCAGACCTAGAAACGAAATAATTAAAAGCAAATGATTTCCCATGTCTGGACGAGATTCAGCCATGGCAACAAAGCAGAAGCAGCGTGCCCTTTTCTGAAAAGACACACAAAAAGGGGGGAATATGTTTTTCACTGACTAGCCTATCTTGACCCTGGCCCGGGGAAAACAATCCCTCACGAGGCTGCCAGGGATAATAGCAAATCAAGATCTCAGCAGTGTCCAGCTGGCACAGCTTCCTGATCAGGTGCAGAAGTGAATTAATGATCCCTTCCAGGAAAGCCTGGAAATATTTTAACATGACTTTGAATATGGTTGCCTTGAGAACTCGGGTTTCCAGGCCGCCACCGCCGCAGGCAAACTCAGTTTCTAAACTGCATAGCCCGCTGCTGTGGTCACCATTTCAGACCAGCTCCAACATGTGAATACTGGGAACACTGTTACTGACCCCTCTGTAGCCCGCAAGCGGGGAGGTGGGGGGGGGGGTGAGCTCCGGGGTGCACCGAATGCAGTTTGAGAGCTTGAACACAAAGAAACTAGAAACTTAGCCAAGTTTATCTTTGCCGGCCTTTATCTTCACCCTCCCCCACGCTTCTGCCCCTCTTCAGGACTCAAGTTCTTCTATCAAAACAGCCTTAAAAGCAGAGGTCTAAATTCCTTAGCTCTAAAATAAATGTTTGTCGGAGCTTCAAAAATGACCTTCCTCAAGGAGCTGAGTGGGCGGCAGAACTTTGAGATACAGCATGTGCGAGAATCCGAAAGCAGGCGGGCGGGCAGACTGCAGGGGAGGTTCCTGGAACCTGCGAAACCGCACGGTATACAGCAGCTGCCGGCTTTGCCCACACCGCGGTTGCAAATCCATTTCAAAATGTCACACTGTAGACTCTTTCCTTAGGTAGGTCATAGTCCACAGATGTGTAAACAATTAACTTTCCCGTCCGGAAAATGAGTACAAAGACACCACACCTAAGGGACAGAGTTAGTACAACGACTGAACTCGGGTTCACAAATAAATAAGACTTTAACAATAGACATGGTCAAACCGTGGTGGACAGTGGATCAAAATGTGTGAGGTAGGATAGAATAAAAGACCTATTTAGCAGTGTGGACATTAATGTGCCCGACTTTCTCTTCCAGAAGCTTCTACCTCCGATATTATGAACTCTGTTTACAATAGTCAGTGCTCAGTTAGAACATAAGTATGTACTGAGCCTATGACTGGTAGATATTAACTGTGTGGACTCCAATGGTGAATAAGACGAAGCCCAGTGCAAAACAATTTACAATATAACAGGTTTAGACAGAAATGTGTGCAAATAATATCAAATCACTCAAAATGAAATTCAGGAAATCCCCAAAGTCTGGACAGAGTTCTTTCTCTTCAAGGCTGCCAGCAGGCTTCCTGTCTGGGCCTGCTTTCCCTCAGCCAGCAGCATGGAGGTCAATTAGAAAGAGGAGGGCTTTGCTGAGCCTGCAAATGCTAACAACTGCCCTGCCCCCAATCTGGGTTGAGAGTTTGAGCCCTGACTCCCAAGGCCGGCCACCTAGCTTGCCGTTTTGGAGAAGTATGAGTTGGGTAAATATTTTCTTGATGCTGAAAATTTCTAACGATTTGGGTAAACGGACTCCAGAGGTTCTGGTGTTGGGCCAACCACACTTTTTCTTTAGAAAAAAAAAAAAAGAAAGAAAGAAACAAAATAACGCCTCATCCCTTTTCTTTCTGCCTTTTAAAGACATGTGGGTAAGTTTTGGATTAGCTATCCTCTCTCTGATTTTGTGACCGAGGGAATGTGGACAAACCATGTTTAAAAAGGTCTCTCATCTTCACGAAAGTAGGCCCGCCACCATCTTCAGATTCCCATATGTGTGTGTGTGTGTGTGTGTGTGTGTGTGTGTGTGTGTAGAGGCCAGCAAGATAACGCAGAGAGTAAAGATGCTTGCTATCGAGAGTGCCTACCTGAGTGTGATTCCCCCTCCGTGGTAAAAGGAGAGAACCACATGTTGGAAGCTTTTTTTTATTTTTTTCCCCCGAGACAGGGTTTCTCTGTGTGACCTTGGCTGTCCTGGAACTCACTCTGTAGACCAGACTGGCCTCGAACTCAGAAATCTGCCTGCTCTGCCTCCCAAGTGCTGGGATTACAGGCGTGCACCACCACCGCCCGGCTGCAAGCTTTCTTCTTAACCCCCCCCACACACACACACACACACCACCACGGCATGTGTGTCCCAGCCCCACATGCACACACATAATAAATTAACAAATGCAAAGCGGTATAAATAGGGCATTTTGTAGTTTGGACTCATAGAAACAAATCCCAGAGAGCATTCTGTCTCGTTGTTTACTTCATGATTTTGTTTCATTTCTGTCTGTTTTGAAAGACTAGGCATGGAGCTGAAGGCCTCACACATGCGTAGTAATCACTGGGCTACATCTCCCAGTCCTAACTCTGTCAAGGGTCTCCCTATGTCGCCAATGGCTGACCTTGAATTCACTGTGTAGATAATAGACAGAAACTTGTGATCCTCCTGCCTCAGCCTCCCAAGCAGCAACAATTACAATCCTAGACCATCAGATGCGAGCTCTTATTTTATGGATTAAAGAACTCACTCCTATTCTGTTTACTCATTCACTCATGCAAGATCGGCAGGGCTTATCGCAGTGACTACTAACAAGTGTCCAGTGCCCATTTCAAAGACAGACATTATTGAGTTGTACCCTGCTTTTCCACATCAGACACTATGGAGGAGAAGCCAGCAACTGGCATTTTAGCAAGTCTTTCCAATATACCCACAAGTCTGAGGATCTCTTCTCTGTGCCCTATTAGTCAGGTGGATTAGTCAGGGCTCCTTAGTGTAACCGGATTAAATAGAAAATGGAGTCTGTTTGGCCATGCAAATGAAAATTTCAGGGAGTGATACTTCTTCCTGAATAATCTGTGAAAAATAGTATATATTTTCCAATGGCTTCAAATGCCCTGCTCTGTTAACTAAATACTGCTCTGGTGGGGTTCTCTACATCTCACTCCCTGGTAAACCGATCCTGCCTGGCTTCCTGGTAGCGTCCAACTGATATTTAGGCAAGATGTTTGTGGTATTCAGTCCCTCCACCACATAATGTCCATGCAACCCATTCTCACTGGATCCATGACATAGCCTGGGCTAACACACTCTCCATGCTCTTATCCCATCAAAGAGTTTGCTTTGGCTTCATGAACAGCCTCACATTTGACTGTTGCCTGAAACTGCTGTCTGCTCCAACCCGTCCTTACACAGTCTTCTGAATGCCTATTTTATCTAGGATCTGACCTATGTGCTACAGCTGCTGATTATCATTGTCAGGAACTGTTTTATTATCCTAAAACCTGGTATTCATTTCAGTAAATTCATGTGGATGGTAAGGATTGGAGGAATTTCACGTAAGCCAATAGTTGGATGATTAAACCTCACAGGGGGTAAAGGACTTAAGCATCAAGATAACACGGACTTGCCGAGTTCCAATGTGTCTCAACTCACATGACATTTGTCCCTCATCTTCAATCTGTCTCGCTCAGCTAATGGGTACGTTTGAGAGAAGCTATTTGTGTTTATTACAGCTCATCCTTTCTTCATCTGGGGGGACTTATGAAGGGAGCCTTCAAAAGAAGATGCCTTTATCAGAGCAAAATGGGGGTGGGAATATGGGCAGGCTGGTGACTTTGCAAGTTTGTCTTTAACCAGATGGCTCCCTTCATATCTGAACTGAACTTACTAATGCTCGTTACTGAAAGGTGGCCATTCTCCAAAAATGCTTCATATGCAGCAAGGGACGTTTGACTCCCATTTGCTTGAGTTCATCATTGGTCCCGCAGGTGATTTGAAGCTCCTGAGAAGAAAGGGGTTGTTGTTATCACAATAAAATTAAATAATAGCCAACAACCAGATCTTCTGCTATCTCAGAGCTGCCTAGCCCTCCTGGAGATTCATTCAATTCCCCACTGAAAACTGCCTTCCGTGCCATTTGAATTGGTGTTTGCTGTGAGGGAGAGACTGCTAGCTTTTGATCAGGTGAATGTTCTTCTGCTTTATGAAAAGTAACAGGACACCTAAATTTTAAGGCTGGAAAATGGCAGCCCCAAACAAAGACATTTCTCACCTAGGTGTCATGTATGTAAGTTTGGCCAGTAAGGGCTCACAGAGGGAGTTGACTGGAAAAAAAAAAGGGGGGGGGACAAAGGGAATCATTTGCTTCCGGATACTTCCTTGCTGTTTGCTGAAACCCAGCTCTGGATGTCTGGATGGAGGGTGGTCCTGAAGACTGAATTGGGAGGCAAGAGGAACAGGCTCTTACATGCTCGGGCTCGAGACAGCAAACCACTCAATACTTAGGAATTCTGCAAGCTCCTTGTGAAATCCTTGTGGCTTGAAACTGTTCGTGGTAGGGACATTTTCACCAAAAGAATGAAGCAAATGCTACACAGATCAAGCCTGCCTCCTCCCTACCCCTCGCCCTAAAAGCCAGTTTCCTCTCACACTACTGTGGAAATGGTAGAGAAGGGCCCTGAGGCCCTGAGAGTCATGAACAGCTCATCCAAGCCTTAATCTAGATGACAGAAAACTCGGTCTCCCTCTTGCCTAGTTATTTTCCTGTCTGCTTTCTGCCGAACAAAGACAAACCTAATTGGAACGAATTCCCACACTGAACCCTGGGGTCCAGCTACCACATGCCTATAGCTTTGCAACAATAAGGAAACTAAAAAAAAAGAATTTTCTGACTAGTTTTGCTTAAGCCATGGACTTCACATCCTTAGCACCATCTATAGCAGCCAGGAATATGGGTTCCACCGGACAAACCTGATTTCCCCAAACTGTCCTATAATAGGCCCTGTTAGTTTATACCTGCAAAAGAAAACATGGGGCAAAGCCAAGCGTGGTGGCACACACCTGTAATCCCAGCACTTGGGAGGCAGAGGCAGGCAGATTTCTGAGTTTGAGGCCAGCCTGGTCTACAGAGTGAGTTCCAGGACAGCCAGGACTACACAGAGAAACCCTGTCCCGAAAAATCAAAAAAAAGAAAGAAAGAAAGAAAGAAAGAAAGAAAGAAAGAAAGGAGGAAGGAAGGAAGGAAGGAAGGAAGGAAGGAAGGAAGGAAGGAAGGAAGAGAAAGAAAAAGGAAAAAGAAAACATGGGCAGAGCATGGAGTCCAAAATAGTTCACCATGCCACCATTAACATACAGGTCTCTAATGTCATTCTATACTGTCTAGTATATCCCTGTAAGCCTACATATCTGGATTGTTTTTCAAAACTCCACTATAAATAATGCAAACATGTTAGCTACAGATGTTCTGCATTGTACCTGCTTATCCATTCCATGTTATATCGCAGTACCTAAGTTTCGTGTCCTGCTTATTCTAATATGGTCTCCCTGCTCACTTACCAATTCCTTTATTTTGATTCTAACACACAATTCTAACCAGTAACGCCTGACCGGGACTGTTCATATGATGATGCTTTGCCGGCAGAAAGGTACAAGAGGGTAGCCTTCAAGTGCCCGATGCAGTGACAGCCAAAACACCCACAAGAAGGCAAGAAGGTAATGTCCCTGAGACAACGGGGAGATAGAGAAGCCCTTTGGCCTCATGAAAGGCGCAGATATAGCTGCACCAGGGAAGAGTGGCCCACCTCTATAGCTGGAAGCTTGTGATTTCAGAAGGGCTAAAGGGACTGCAAAGGTCCTGGCCACAGTAGTGAGCAGAAATGCGTTCCAATCGACTTCGACATAATCCTACCTTTAATGACCTTTAATCCTACTGAATCAATTATGGCAGACAAATTTAAGGGTCTACATTTAGCACTAAATTACATATATTTAAATGAGTTCATGCGTGGTCTGTTATTAGTTCCTTAACTGGATCACACAAGGCTAGGAGTTCTGAGCTGAAGCGTACAGATAGAAGGCTCTTGTCAAGTAAAAGACGATATTGCAGAATGTGACAAACAGTACTCCCAGAGAGGAAGTGGGCTGGTGAGTCCATGATGATGGTCTCTCTAGTAACTGATATAGGATGCCATGAGAATGGGCATCCATGAGACTGCAGTTCCTTCACTGATGCCTGATTTTAAAATGAACGTACAAATCTAACTAGATTTGTAGGACACAGAAGCAAGCTCTATTAGAGTATTTGCTGTCTCCTTTGAAGGAGATGCTAGGGAGGGTTGCTTCCTCTCCTCCTCTGCCTCCCCAGAAAGAAGGTTCACTTCAGGAGAGTAGGTTCTATTTCGGTAGTTGAAATCAAAGACTCAGACAGGAAAAGAGATAATGAAGAGAGTCACTGAACAAGGACTTTAAAGGCCATAGGAAGAAGAGCCCAAGAAACATATTTAGGTTCTGACCAACATCCCAAATAAAAACAGGAGAGAGAAAGCAGTAAAGTTGCATCTTAGAAAGATGGACAGACCCAAAGAAGCTCATGCTGGTTGGTCGGGTCCAAACTAGGGAGCAGGAATTCTGGGAAGGAAAAGAACGTAGCTCTTAAAGGGATAATTAGTCTACCTTCTTGTTTTTAGAATGGCTTCCAGTGAGTCTACCTTCCTGGGGTGGTCCTGCCTTTTTTTTTTTAAGAGCAGTGGTTGCCTGACCCAACTGGACTATCTGATCTCTACCATAGCCGCAGAGTTCGTCCCTTTGATCTGGAGGGATCAAAGTTTCCCCTTAATAGACATTTACTGTTGTTGGGTTACCTCCACCTTACTGCACTGTGTACTGAGTATCATGAGTTGCTGAGAATGACTTATCACTAAGAACAACATAAAACTCTCCATCACAGTCCATGTTTAAAGAACTCGCAGATCTGCCGAAGGATAGCAGGAAGTCAACTTCTCAGGAGACCCAGTTCTCTGATGAAAGAGGAAGGCTTCAGGAAAAAACAACAACAACAAAAAAAAAAAAAAAAAAAAAAAAAAACAGATGATGCATTTTGCAGAGTAGCTGAAGTCCTTTCCAAAGTCTCTTCTTACTTAGAACTGAACTAGGCCCTCCACAGGATGAGACTATAATAGAGATGTGGTTTGCCACTGTCAGCACCAAGCTGTAGAGTGAAGAGTGACTTTGAGAGGAGAGAGTCACCATCTCTGAACTGAGCGAACACACGGTCCTCGAGAGGCAAAAGGAGCAGGAGAAACAAGCTAATATGCGGTGGGCATGCCAGCTGTCCAGCCTGGATACTCTCTGGAGTAGCAAAAGCCAACGGGTTTGACATAGCTCTCATCAACTACAAAGAAGGCTACAAAGTAAGTGCACATCTATTGTGGTGTGAAGCACAACACTGCACTCACCATCCTCAAGGATCTGCGGGGTAGTTCTCCTAAGAGCCAGGGTGTGAACCGGCTCAGCAGTGCATGCCTTTAATCCCAGCACTCAGGAAGCAGAAGCAGGCAGATTTCTGGAATTCGAGCTCAGCCTGGTCTACAGAGTGAGTTCCAGGACAGCCAGGGCTACACAGGGAAAGCCAGTCTGGGGAGGGGGAAAGACAGAGACATCAGATTTTCTATGTAAAGCTCAAGAAAAACAGAGACATGTAGTCAACACTGACCAAATAAGCAGCTACAACCTACTGAGAATATGGCAGCCTTTCTAGGGCAAGGAAGACCTTCAGCTCCTATAGCAAGGGCTGCGGGGGGTGAGATGGGTGAGGGGGGGTTGTTAATACTAAGGATTATCACCTCCGATGATGCTATTACATCAAGACTGTTTCTCGTGAGTGATTGGGGTGACAGCTTCCAAGGCGTGGGGCACTGGAGTGCCCCCGTTTTTTCTTTCGGGTCTTACACCACCACTTTGGAGGCGGAGGCAGGAGAGGTTTTGAAAGCAACTGACTTTAGACATTTAAAATGAATACTGCCAGTCTTAAGATTTTCGCTAGTGTGTTTTAATAAACTGAAGAAACTAATAAACTGAAGTCAGGGCACTGAGCTGAGGCTCCACTAGGGAGACTTACAGCAGGCAGCAGGCAGAGAGTTGACAGAATACACTTAGTAGCAATTAAAGGGGGGGGGGGAACCCTTTCATGTTTGTACCCAGACACAAGCAAATATTCTCACTAACCTGCCCTTATGCCAATGTTTGCATTTCCTGAATACAGGGTGAAGTGTCCCTCCACAGAGGTTTCTATGGAAGCAAAGGGAGGGACAGAGAGGCAATTGCAATGAGGTTGCAGTGTTTGAGGTAAATCTTCATAAAAAGTCAGATATATGAACAACGGATGAGTTGTGATCAGAGGCCTCAGAGGCCATGTTCCCAGAGTCCATCTCAGAAGAGAAATCATATTCTCAAGCAGCTCTAGTTGTCGCAAAGGTTATTACAAAAGCAGGTGAGCTTGCCATGTGGTTACTGGTTCCACTGAAGGCTGTCCTTATACTTGTGTGAGGTAAATGCAGATGCAAATATATCCAAATTAAGACTGGGAACAGAGAGTTAGAACAACTGTTCTGTGGTGACACTTGGGAGTTAATCCCTGGCTATTTTTCTTCCTTTTCTATTAAAAAGAAAAAGTTAGCATAAGTTCTTTGCCTTAGCAAACCAGACAGAGCGTGCCCCGCTCCAGACATCTGAGCCCCGATAGATCATAAGGAGATCCCCATTTTCTCTCCCAGACGCAGAAGTCTCAGGAGAGGGAATGAGATGTAAAAATAATTTCCCACATCACTAGTTCCCTATACTGCTTTTCCCAGGGACCTCTGCATCCAGGTGAACAGACTGGGGGATTTCCATCAACCGACACTTGGATACAGAGGTCAGTTCCATGTCTTTAGGCAACAGTGGTCAGAGGTAAAGATTGCTCTCTTCATAGCTCTGATCCAAAACTTCCTTCCTCACCCCCACCCCCACTCCCCACCCGGGGTCTGAGAAGCAGCGCCAGACAGTCTCAACATTCCTGACATTCCCTAAGGGCTGAGGCAGCTCTAACCCTGACCCCTCCTCGGGCACCTGAGGAACCGGACCACTAGCTCTTCTAGGGGAGCTGAGTGCAGGGACAGGAGGAAAGCCCTAAAGGAAACACAGAGGAGGGTTAGAAAGTTCAATAAACAAGCCTGGTCCAACCTGCAACCCCAGCTCTCATGATGCTGAGCACTACAGTGACTCACCTAAGAATGGAAAGAGCTAGAAAGCAGCTGAAAGTCATCCTGAATAAAGATTTTTAGCTAGAATAACGTGTGTGTGTGTGTGTGTGTGTGTGTGTACATGAACGCGTGCATGCCTGCCTGTCTGTCTGTGTGTCCAGTGGGTGGAGTAGACTCACTGAACCTCTTCAGGTCCCCTGGAGCACTCCTTACTAACTTCCCTGTTCCCTGCTACTCTGTCAACCCTCCTGTCCCTTTGTCTTTCCCCTTTCCCAATCTGGAATCTTGCTTAGGTAAACAGGAGAACTGGAAGTTACCCTTGTATTTTATTCATTAAAACTACACACAGCCAGCCGGGCGGTGGTGGCACACGCCTGTAATCCCAGAGGCAGAGGCAGAGGCAGAGGCAGATTTCTGAGTTCGAGGCCAGCCTGGTCTACAGAGTGAGGTCCAGGACAGCCAGGGCTACACAGAGAAACCCTGTTTCGAAAAAACCAAAAAAAAAAAAAAACAAAAAAAACAAAAAAAACCACACACAGCCACTAGAGGGCAGTGCTAATACTAGTCTCTCCAGATTTCCTCTCTGCTCAGACTCAGGCTGGCCCATCCGCACATCCGGTAACAGGATGTTTCTGAACTCTTCCTTCAATTCTCCGTGTAAATAAACAACCCAGGCTGGATACACCCGGACTCACATCCCAGGAACCCCACAGATCACGCAGGTCCAAATTCCTGGTACCCTACAGTCTTGCTGAATGTTACAACATCCCACAGTCGGAGATGAAACTCGGATTCTGTCTGAGCTTTGGAAGGTCTCTCAAATGCTATCCCTACGAGTTAAAAGAACTTCCCGAAGAAAAGGCGAGTTCAGTAATGTAGGGCAGCTTAGCTGTACGTGATTCTGTTTTAAGTTTTTTGTGTACACTTTGGTCAAAAGCAGAGGAGCTCAGCTGGGCAAAGGCTGTAAGATTAGCCGTGTACACAAACGGAGGGGCAGAGAGCCACGGATGTTTGTCTTGGCACTGTGAGTATAAACTGGGGTCTGCTGAGTCTGTCTCAGTGGCTCAGTGGGACCAAGAAAAGCAAAGATAGAAAGAAGTCCTGGGTTCCAGGGGCAGAATTTTTCCAAGTAATTCAGGTTAGGGCTCAGCGATCTTGCACCCCTGCATAGAGAGGCAGGGCAGCATCTCACCACCCAAGCCTCAGCACTAGAGTTAGCTTCTCAACCAGTGTTTCTTGGCCTGTTCTCGCAACTCCCTTGACAACTCTCTATCCCCCCCCAAAAATATTTGCGATTCATAACAGTAGCAAATATTATATTATGAGATGACAACAAAAGAAATTTATGGATGGGGGGTCACCAGAACATGAGGAGCTGTATTAAAGGGTCGCAGCATGAGGAAAAACCGCTGGAAACTAGCTTGTAGCTGAAGACTAGGTGAAACTGAACCAGGCTGGATAAGGATGCAGGGCTGGCCACAGAGACGTAGCTCTCTGCCCCCCCCCCCCGCCCCTACCACCACCACCCCAGCTAGAGCTGTTCTTCTTTAGACACGGGTATTTACTGATACCAAGCTTATCTTTGGCTTCTCAGCAAAGGCAGATAAGGTGAGGGAAATATTTGTAGGCAGAGATTTCTGGAATTTCCCCACAGTGCTGAAATAGCACAGAGAGTTCAAGAAGGCCATATTTGGACAATGATAAGTATGTTATTTTTTTTTCTATCTTTTCTGTTTTCCCTGCTATATAATAACATTTAACCTCCGTCACACAAGGTCAGTGGTCCTGTCCTAGAACTGCCCCGAAGGCCTCTCCTCTCCAAGGACAGGAGATCCAGGGCCCTCCCAGGGTCACAAACATATACTATGTTTCTAAAAGGGAAAGCCACAACAGAGGCAGTGCTTACTGAGATCAGTCAGGCCGGGTCTGTAACTCCGCCATCCTTCCTCCTGAGGGAGAAGATGAGATAGACCATGGATTCCTAGCGGAGATCCTACAATTGCACAGAGGTCTCCCTGGGCTGGGCTTCACTTGAGGGGCATGGTGGGGGAGGGAGAGGAGAGAGAGAACAGAAAAACAAAAGTGGAAGTGTATTCGTTAGGAGGCTCAGAAAGATTCCTCCTGACCCAGCAAAACCTGAGGTAAAATGTTGACAAAGGGCGGAGGTGGACTGGGGGGTTGGAGTCCCCACCCTCCTTCACCTGCTCCTGACCTCTGAGGTGTTGTCAGCAAGACATCACCCCCAAGACTCTTTCTTTTACAGATGCTTTGTCTACAGGATGGTGTGCCCCAGGAAATCAAGAAACCACCACCTCTCCTCTCTCCCATCCCCTTTACAATTCCAAGACCTGGCACACTGGGAAAAAATAAAAACAGAACCGGGCAGGAGTGTCTAAACAGTCCCTGAACTCCCGGTAGGAACTTGGCTGAACAGTTTTTCGGGTACAGACACGTTGGCCTCGACTGTGTCCTTCTGAATGTATAATTGATGTGGCCCATCTGTTTCCAGTAAAAGAACTTTTGTTTTGCTTTTGTTGTTGTTGTTGTTGTTTCTTCTCTTCTTTCACGCAGTACAAATGGCTTTCTCATTAGGCGGGGTTCACAGTGCTCTTAGAAAAAACGCCTTTAGAACAGAAAGCCCCCTCCTCCCCTTCCTCCCCCTCTTCCCCTTCCTCCCCCTCCTTCCCTCCCCAACACCACTCAGACTGGCAGCTCACTTGAGGCTCTTCCTTCCCATTCCGAGCTGGTTAAATGAGAAGTCCTGCTGGTCTCCGTGCAGGGAGCTTCTCAGGTGAGACTCCTACAAACCACGGGACAGTGCAGTTATAACCATCTCGTGGCACGCTCATGGATGTGTGGGTGGGTTGGCGGCCAGAATGCAGCTTCCCACCGCAGACCCTGGAGTTCGTGGGCTTATGGCTTATGGAAAAGAAGTAACAAGTAAAGTCTTCTGAGCCTCCAAACTCATTCTGCAGGTATTTGCTGAACATGCCTCAGGGCATCCAAGTACAATAACGATTAGGATCTAGCATAGAAAAAAAATATTCTTGCCAACAGAATCCAAGAGCACATCAAAACGATCATTCACCATGATCAAGTAGGCTTGGTTCAATATAAGGAAATCCATCAATGTAATCCACTACATAAACAAACTAAAAAAAAAAAAAAAAAAAAAAAAAAAAAAAAAAAAAAAAGCCCACATGATCATCTCATTAGATGCTGAAAAAGCATTTGACGAAATTCAGCATCCTTTCATGCTAAAAGTCCTAGAAAGAACAGGAATTCAAGGCCCATACCTAAATATAGTAAAAGCAATATACAGTTAACCAGTAGCCAACATCAAAATAAATGGAGAGAAACTTGAAGCAATCACACTAAAATCAGGAACTAGACAAGGCTGCCCACTCTCTCCAGATCTCTTCAATATAGTACTTGAAGTTCTAGCAAGAGCAATTAGACAACAGGAAGTCAAAGGGATACAAATTGGAAAGGAAGAAAAACTATCACTATTTGCAGATGATATGATACTATACGTAAGTGACCTAAAAAACTCCACCAGAGAACTCCTACAGCTGATAAACAACTTCAGCAAAGTGTCTGGTTATAAAATCAACTCAAGCAAATCAGTAGCCTTCCTGTACTCAAAGGACAAGCAGGCTGAGAAAGAAGTTAGGGAAATAACACCCTTCACAATAGCCACAAACAATATAAAGTATCTTGGCATAACTCTAACCAAACAAGTGAAAGATCTGTATGACAGGAACTTCAAGTCCTTGAAGAAAGAAATCGAAGAAGATCTCAGGAAATGGAAAAATATTTCATGCTCTTGGATTGGCAGGATCAATATAGTAAAAATGGCCATCTTGCCAAAAGCAATCTACAGATTCAATGCCATCCCCATCAAAATCCCAACTCAATTCTTCATAGATCTAGAAAGAGCAATTTTCAAATTCATCTGGAGTAACAAAAAACCTAGGATAGCTAAATCTATTCTCAACAATAAAAGGACTTCTGGGGGAATCAATATCCCCAGAAGTACTACAACCTCAAGCAGTACTACAGAGCAACTGTGTTAAAAACTGCATGGTATTGGTACAGCGACAGGCAAGTAGACCAATGGAATAGAATTGAAGACCGAGAAATGAACCCAAAGACTTATGGTCACTTGATCTTTGATAAATGACCTACAACCATCCAGTGGAAAAAAGATAGCCTTTTCAACAAATGGTGCTGGCTCAACTGGAGGTCAACCTGCAGAAGAATGCGAATTGACTCACTCTTATCTCCTTGTTCTAAGATCAACTCCAAGTGGATCAAGGACCTCCACATAAAGCCAGACACACTGAAACTAATAGAAAAGAAACTGGGGAAGACCCTTGAGGACATAGACACAGGGGGAAAGTTCCTGAACAGGACACCAATAGCTTATGCTCTAAGATCAAGAATTGACAAATGGGACCTCATAAAATTACAGTTTCTGTAAGGCAGAGGACACTGTCAGAAGGACAAAACAGCCATCAACAAATTGGGAAAAGATCTTCACCAACCCCACATCCTACAGAGGACTAATATCCAATATATACAAAAAACTCAAGAAATTAGACCCCAAAGAACCAAATAACCCTATCAAAAAATGGGGTACAGAGCTAAACAAGGAATTTTCACCAGAAGAAATTTGGATGGCTGAGAAGCATCTTAAGAGATGTTCAACATCATTAGTCATCAGAGAAATGCAAATCAAAACAACCCTGAGATTCCACCTCACACCAGTCAGAATGGCTAAGATTAAAAACTCAAGAGACAATAGGTGCTGGAGAGGATGTGGAGAAAGAGGAACACTCCTCCACTGTTGGTGGGATTGCAAGATGGTACAACCGCTCTGGAAATCAGTCTGGCGGTTCCTCAGAAAATTGGGCATGTCACTTCCAGAGGACCCTGGCATACCACTCCTGGGCATATACCCAGAGGATTCCCCTGCATGCAATAAAGACACATGCTCCACTATGTTCATAGCAGCCTTATTTATAATAGCCAGAAGCTGGAAGGAGCCCAGATGTTCCTCAAAGGAGGAATGGATACAAAAAATGTGGTATATTTATACAATGGAATACTACTTAGCAATTAAAAATAATGAATTCATGCAACTTGTAGGCAAATGGTTGGATTTGGAAAATATCATCCTAAGTGAGTTAACCCAATCACAAAAGAATACACATGAAATGCAGTCATTGATAAGTGGATATTAATGAGCCCAGAAGCTCTGAATACTCAAGGCAAAATTAGCAAATCAAAAGATTCCCAAGAAGAAGGAATGAGAGGACACTGGTCCAGAAAAGACTGGTTCCAGTCTTGCAGGAGAGTATCAGAACAGAGAAAGGGTGGGGGGTGATTGGGGAATGTGCGCTGGGGGTGGGGGGAGTTCTTATGGGATACATGGTGAGGGGGGGAACTGGGAAAGGGGAAAGCCTTTGGAATGTAAACTAAGAATATAGAAAATAAAATTAAAAAAAAAAAAAGCCAGACTGAGTTCTTGCCTTTACAAGGAAGCACACCAATCCAATAACAACAACAACAAAAAAAAAAAAAAAAAAAAAAAAACCAACTTTAGTAACTGTGATTTCACACACACAGAGGAGAGGGGGGAAGGGAAAAAGGAAGGTATTGGTGAGGTTGGAACCACCAATTGAGAACCCTCCCTGATTTGCTGAGGTAAAATGTCAGGAAGCTCCTCAGAAATCTATAGAGTCGCCATATAGCAATTCCACCCCTTAAATGAATGCCTAGGAGAACTGGAAGCATGATTATTATATGGTAACTAGTGCATGGATATTCAAAGAACTGTTGTTCTGCCCCAGTGTTGAAGGAACCCCAAAGTCCTACCAACTGATAAAGGAAAATGTGCTGGGCAGTGGTGGCGCATGCCGGTAATCCCAACACTCTGGGAAGCAGAGGCAGGCAGATTTCTGAGTTCGAGGCCAGCCTGGTCTACAGAGTAAGTTCCAGGACAGCCAGGGCTACACAGAGAAACTCTGTCTCAAAAAAACCAAAATCCAAAAACAAAAACAAGAAAGAAAGAAAGAAAGAAAGAAAGAAAGAAAGAAAGAAAGAAAGAAGGAAGGAAGGAAGGAAGGAAGGAAGGAAGGAAAGAAAGAGAGAGAGAGAAAGAAAGAGAAGGAAAGAAAAGTAAAGAAAAGAAAAGAAAAGAAAAGAAAAGAAAAGAAAAGAAAAGAAAAGAAAGACTCATTCTTCTTCGACTGCTTGCACTGAACTTGCCAGCACATTTGTTGCAACCTACTTGTACAGAAGATCATCTGAAACAACTAGCCTTGTGGGACTGAGCAACTACTAGATCCTTGGACTTCCCAATCACAGGTGACCATTGTTGCCTTAGTTGGACTATAGACTGTAAGTTATCACAATAAATTCCCTCAGTACAGAGAGACATTCCATAAGTTCTGTGACTCTAGAGAACCCTGATTAAGACAGAAGTTGGTACCGGGATTGGTTCTAGAGAAGCAGAAACGTAAGGATGAATCTTTGAAGAATTTGGAATTGGTTTAATAATTTTCCAGCACCTTCTCATTCACCAGCACCTTCAACTACTAAAACCTCTCCAGATATTCTTGCTCCTGGGAGCTTGGAGAATGTGGAGGGCCCATGGTGGAAACTGTATTTCAAACTTAAAGAAGCAAATACCTTTGATGATCTTGATCTATCAATTGTGAGGTGACCCAGTATACAAAGTTTTCTACAATTTGGGGGGAGATAAGAAGAATGATTTTGCTGGCTTGTTGTTCTTAGTATCTCTGGACAAATTGATAAAGGAAAAGAATGAGCAGAATGATAAAAATGTATTGGCTCCAGATGCAAATAAACAATCTAAAGGTTTCTAAGTGCCCCATGCTGACCTTGAACTCAAAGATCTGGAGAGAATCTTCTCCCCAGCAGCCATAGAGCTCAAACCAAAGCCCTCATTATAAGGTTGGCTAAATTAAAGCAAAAATTCAAGTCTCAGCCTCAGAGGTGTCAGCAGTTAAGGTAAGGACATTCACTGACAAAGAATGGGATCTTATAACTTGGGTAGGGGATGTGTGGAAGGACCCTGTTGAAGCAGAGAACTTTGAATCTTTAGATTCTCAAGGGTTTACCTCACCTGAGGAAGTAGTACCCTCAGCCCCACCCCTTGAAATAGTGCCTTTTTTACATGAGGAAATTAATCCTTCATTGTCTGATAAACCAGCAGTAACTTTCTATGAAGAAAATGCTGGGCAAGGGGGCTGGAGAGATGGCTTAGCGGGTAAAAGCACTGACTGCTCTTCCAAAGGCCATGAGTTCAAATCCCAGCACCCACATGGTGGCTCACAACCATCCATAAAGAGATCTGACACCCTCTTCTGGTGTCTGAAGACAGCTACAGTGTACTTACATATAATAAATATATAAATCTTGAAAGAAACAAAGAAAGAAAGAAAGAAAGAAAGAAAGAGAAAGAAAGAAAGAAAGAAAGAAAGAAAGAAAGAAAGAGAGAGAGAGAGAGAAAATAAATGCTGGGCAAGAGGAGGATACTGATGTTCCTCAAGGCCCACCAATAGTTTCTTCTAGACCTATAACCAGACTCAAGGCAAAGCAGGCCCCTAGAGGGGAGGTAGAAAGTGTAGTCCATGAGGAAATATGATATACTACTAAGGAGCTTAATGAGTTTGCTAATTCATTCAAGCAGAAGTCTAGGGAATATGCATGGGAATGGATTTTAAGGGTGTGGGATAATGGTAGGAGGAACATAAAACTAGATCAGGCTGAATTTACTGACATGGGCCCTCTGAGTGGAGATTCTAGGTTTAATATGGAAGCTCACACAGTTTAAAAAGGTATCAGAAGTTTGTTTGAATGGTTGGCTGAAGCATTTATCAAAAGGTGGCCTACTGAAAAGGAGTTGGAGATGCCTGATATCCCTTGGCTTAGTGTTGATGAAGGGATTTTAAGGCTTAGGGAAATTGCAATGGTAGATTGGATATGTTGTGTAAAACCTAATACCCCACAATGGGAAGGCCCAGAAGATATGACCTTCACCCGTCCTATAAGACACAAACCGGTGAGAGGGGCACCAGCACATTTGAGGAGTTTTGTTCTTGCCCTTTTCCTTGTGACAGACCTTAGAGTTGGAGATGCCTCTGTTCAATTGGATGAATTAAATGCAGTGGGTTTAATTGGGCCCCAGGATAGCAAGGGCCAGGTGGCGGCACTGAATCGCCAGAGACAAGGTGATCATAGTTGTTATAATGGGCAGCATAGACAAAAACAACATTTATGGTGACCTAGCCCATAATGCTCAGAGCAGGAGAGGTGAAATTTATAATGGCATGTTCAGACCTTTGGTACTGACTAATCTATCAAGTGTTTCCAGGCATGAAATAGATAGGAAGCCTACTGCATTTCTGTTTGATAGGTATAAGCAGAAAATTTCTCAAACAAATGAAAGGCTACATTAGATTGTGACAAAAGGCAGTCTCGGCCAGTGAATCAATTTCCAGACTTGAGCCAATTTGCAGACCCATAACCCCCTGCATGAAGTGGTGGCCAGGTTCCCCTGAGGAAGGATCTTGATAAGACACCTAAAAGTTTGCTGTTAGCCTTCCTCCAGTTCTTCCCTAGAGGGACCTACTTCCTTTTACAAGGGTGTCTGTACACTGGGGGAAAGGAAATAAACAGAGTTTCTGGGGTCTACTGGATACTGGTTCTGAATTGACACTGATCCCAGGAGATGCCAAGAAACATTGTGACCCTCCAGTTAGAGTAAGGGCTTATGGAGGCCAGGTGATTAATGGCGTTTTGGCTGTTGTCCAATTCATAGTAGGTTCAGCTTGGGGGAACACATTCTGTGGTCATATCCCATATCTAATTGGGATAGATATACTCAGAAATTGGCAGAATTCTCACATTGGTTCCCTGACCTATGGAGTGAGGGTTATTGTGGTTGGAAAGGTTAGATTTGCCTCTGCCAAAGAAAATGGTGAATCAAAACCAGTACCGTATTCCTGGAGGAACTGCAGAGATTAGTGCCACCCTCAAGGACTTGAAAGATGCAGGGGTGGTGGCTCCCTCCACATATCCCTTTAACTCTTCTATCTGGCCAGTGCAGAAGACAGATGGATTATGGAGAATGACAGTTGACTATCAAAAACGAAATCAGGTGGTAACTCTGATTGCAGCTGCTGTACCAGATATAGTTTCATTACTTAAGCAAATTAACACATCTCCTGGTACCTGGTATGCAGTTATTGATGTAGAAAATGCCTTCTCATTACCTGTCCATAAGGACCACCAGAAGCAATTCACTTTCTGTTGGCAAGGCTAGTATGTTGTGTATGGGCCTGGTGCTGTTCTTATAAACCAATCCCCTAATGAATAAAGGAGCCAATCACTGTGCGAGTGGGTGGGACTTCCGGGTTAGACAGAAGGAGAGAGGAAGCTGGAGAGAGTTCATTCTCTTTGGAACCAGGACAGCAGAGGGGTAATATGTAGCCACTAGAGTTTCCTAGTATCGTGGTGGATCCTCAAGAATTCGCCACCAGAGAAATCAGATTTTAATAAGGCTTATGAGATTAAGTTTTAGTTGTTGCACCCAGAGATTGAGTTATCATTGTTTCTGAATTAAGTTTGTGTTGCAAACTTGATGCAGCAGCTCATCTGGGTTCAAGAGAGAAAGGTACAGCAGCCATGGGTGGGTTTGCCTGAGGTGTTCCATAAAGGCCGTGGGGGATTTGAAACACGTGGTAGTGACTCACCAGTGGGAACCTAGTGAGCTGGGTGGAGAGATTGTGGAGTTCAGAGTCAGATCTCCATGAGATAAAACAGGTCAGCCATTGCCTGCCAGGGCAGAACAGGAGTGCAGGAATAAGACAGTTCTACTTTTTTAATATTTCACTTAACACTAATAGTATACCTTTACAGTTTTGCCTCAAGGATTTATTAACTCTCCTGTCCTGTGTCATAACTTAGAAGGGATTTTGATTGTCTCTTCCACAATATCACATTGATGCAATATATTGATGATATGCTGATTAGATGAGGTGAGCAGGTGGTAGCAACCACTTTATTTATTTATTTATTTATTTATTTATTTATTTTGGTTTTTCAAGACAGGGTTTCTCTGTGTAGCCCTGGCTGTCCTGGAACTCACTCTGTAGACCAGGCTGGCCTTGAACTCAGAAATCCACCTGCCTCTGCCTCCCAAGTGCTGGGATTAGAGGCGTGCGCCACCACCTCCCTGGCAGCAACCACTTTAGACTCGTTGATAGCACATATGAATATCAGGATAGGAAATAAATCCAACCAAAAATCAAGGACTGTCTATCTCAGTGAAATTCTTAGGAGTCCAGGGGTATGGGGCATGCACAGATATTCCTTCTAAGGTGAAAGATAAGTTATTACATCTGCCCCCCCCCCCCCCCGCTACCAAGAAAGAAGCACAATGTTTAGTCAGTCTATTTGGATTCTGGAGATAACACATTCCTCACTTGGGTGTGTTACTCAGGCCCATTTACCAAGTAACTCAGAAAGCTGCTAGCTTTGTGTGGGGCCTGGAACAGGAGAAGGCTCTTCAATAGGTCCAGGCTGCTGTGCAGGCTGCTTTACCACTTGGACCATATGATCCAACAGACCTGATGATGCTAGAGGTGTCCGTGGCAGATAGAGATGCTGTTTGGAGCCTCTGGCAGGCCCTTGTACGTGAATCACAGAAGACACCTTTGGGATGTGGAGTAAAACTCTACTGTCATCTGCAAACAACTATTCTCCTTCTGAAAAACAGCTCTTGGCCTGCTATTGGGTCTTAGTGGAAACTGAACGTTTGACAATAGGATACCAAGTTACCATGAGACCTGAACTGCCCATCATGAGCTGGGTGTTATCAGACCCACCAAGTCATAAAGTAGGACATGCACAGCATCAGTCTATTATCAAATGGAAGTGGTATATATGTGATCAGGCCTGAGCAGGACCTGAAGCACAGCTGTCCATTGTTGGGTTAGTTGGACTACAGATTCTAAGTCATCACAACAAATTCCTTTAATATATAAAGACATACCATAAGTTCTATGACTCTAGAGAACACTGATTAAGACAGGCAGATTCACAAATAATGAATGATTCTCTTTATATTATTGCCTAGACAAGACAAAAGCCCAGATAAAAGAGATCAGTAGTTATTATATAGTTATAGTTATTACATAGTTGGGAGAAAAATCATGATCAAGGGACATCAATGGATATATGATACTTGGGGCTTGATAAAAAAAAGTTCTGAAATTATATTTGATTACTGCTCAACCTTTTCAATATAATAAAAAAAACAAAACTGAATTATATCTTTTGAAAGGGAGACTACTAAGGTAAACTGGTACTCAATAGAACAAGTGAATTCTCTTTCAAGTGTGATATTAGAACAGAATGCTATTCTGCACAGCTGAGCCAGAGAAAGAAACTCAGAAAGTATTCTGAAGAGAAGAGACTTTAAGCATGAATGGTAAGAGGGACAGAAGAGGAAGAAGGATCAGCTCTTAGGACAGAGCGGGATGTACTCAGTGCAGGGGGATGGGGCAGTAGGCTAGGGTACTCTGTCCACGAAGAGGCTCTAGCCAGCCCTCGCATGGCAAACACGGCTCTGGCAGCTCTTGACCTTTTGCCCCATTCCCTCTGCTTTGCTAAAAACTGTGAGATGATAGTCCCTAAACTAGCCACCAAGGCCTATTCCCTTATTGGGCCACTTTCCCTTCCTGAGGCTGACTACCAAGGTCCAGCTATCAATGTATTGAGGTCTACCAATCAAAAGCCCCCTTTGGCTCACCTAATTAACATACCCAATTAAAATTAAATACCTCCTCCTAGCAGGGGGGTTCCTCTTTTACCTTGATTAACTGTCTCTTGCCTAGGGGCTGTGTCTGTCTCCTCTCTAGCCAGAGGCAGTCCTTTGTCACTCTGGGACAAATGCCCCTGCCTCCTCTCCCTTGTTCTCGCTGGTCTCCTATTTCCTGTCTTTGTCCCTTACTCCCCTCCCCCTCTGTCCCTCTGGGGCAAATAAATCTCTGTGCTAAGAACTTGGTCTTGGGAGTGTCCTGTCCACAAGGGTCTGCTTGAGGGATACAGTATTTAATCCTAATGGGTGGAGGCGGTGTTTGCAGTCCTCAGTGCACAGAAGGGAAGCTAGGAAATGAAAACTGCTGTCAGGCCCTCCCCCACTTACAGGACCCTGCCAAAGCAAGAGAATGACAAGATCTCATCTAGGCTTCAGAGAGGCTGTTTCAAAGCCGGAGTGGGGGTGGGCTGGAAGAGGGAGGATTAGCTGGGAGGTTATTGCACTATGTCAGAACTGGCTTTTCCCAAACAGGAAGGACTGGGAGGCCTGAGAAGTGCTTCCAAAGCTCCCAGACCACTCCCTGCCAACCACAGCGGCACTGGGCTCCACCAGGAAGAAGGATGTGCTTTCATCAGGAGGTGGTCCTGATGCTGAGGCTGTGGGCAAGTTTTCCAACATGCCCTACTCCAGGTTTTGGCCCAGACTTTAAACTCAGTTCTCTCTACATCCAAGTCCCATTATCAGACCAGCATGGTAAAAACGATCCTCAACATTTGCCACAGAGAAAGATGTATTAAAGCGATTATAAATTTGAGACTTGGAAACACCAAGTTCAAGTCCCTGCCTTCTCACTGCCTAGCTTTACCTCTGGTCTCAGTTTCCTCAAATGTGAAGTAAGGACCACAAAGCACAGCTTTTTGCTGAGAATGATATGTGGTTTTATATATATAAAACCCTCCATTAGGCCTCAGTAAACAACCCCATGCCATTCAGGCCACTAAGATACTACTAATTCTATAGTTGTCACCGCAATGCTTCAATGTGAGCCTTAGAGTACCTAGCTTCGACCCGGAATTTTCAACATTTTAGCATGCTAGGAATGGCCGATTCACTCTCATCCTGGAAAGATGGTATGCATCCATGTTTCCTTAGGTACCACTTCAAAGTCAGAGGTAATTGAATCGATCCCTTAAAGATCCAAGAGCATCTCAGACCAGTCAGCAAGCCCAAGCTTGATTGTTGTCAGGCCAGGGAAGGCCAAAGTTCCAGGTAAAAGCTCCCCTTTCTAGAACTCGGCATAGCTGCAGGGCAGCCGACCATGGGAACAGTCCCAAGCACTGAGCCAGTGGAATGCGGTCTGGAATGATAATATGGAAAGTAGAAAAGAGCTTGTGTAAACACAGAAGGCTGTGTAACTTAAAGAAGTCCTTCCTGAAAGCTACTGAGTGAGGCTTTCCAGGCACAGCTGTCTTCCAGGATTTTTGGTAGAAAGAAAGAAGTTTCAAAAGTAGGAAAGGAGAGAAGGTATACAGGTGTGTTCCAGCCACCGAGTCATCAGCACTAACTCTTTACTCTCCTTTGTTTGGTTGTAGTTTTTAATGGCAAAATAAAATTTTTGTACCGATCTAAGGAAGTGAAAAGCCCCTCATCTCTGGAAAGATCACACAGAGACACACACATACACCTTTCTCTCTCACTCCCCATCTCTCTCACACACACATATACCAGATTTTGTGTGCACACACATATACCAGATCTCTCTTACACACACACACACACACACACACACACACACCTCTCTCCCCCACACACCAGATCTCACATGCATATACACTACCACCACCGCTCTCTCTCTCTCTCACACACACACACACATCACTTTCTCATATAAACACAAGATCTCTTTCTCTTCTCCCTACACACACACACACACACACACACACACACACACCAGATCTCTCTCTCACACACACACACACATACACACACATCACCTGTTATGTTTGATGATCACTGCAGTGGATTTGAAGCAGCACAAGGTGGCAGAAGCACCCTAGAAATGCAGCCTAAAGGAAACCTAGGGCAACCTGAATCGCTTAGAAAGTGAAGCAAAAACCAGGTCTTGTCCAGCCTGCAGCCATGACCTGTGAGATGTGAAAAGCACATGGAGGAAGCAGGACAGAGAAACGGATGGTGCAGGGGGAGGGACAAGTGTTAGAGGCTTCATCCAGGGCTCAGGAGTTAATTATACCAGATAGGTAACATTTATCATCCTTTAAACGCTTTTAGTTTAATTTTTTTATTATTTTAAATTAAAAGATATAGCATCACTAATTTTTAAATTACCATCCTTTAAAAAGTAGCAGCAGGGTCGCATCTAGTTTCACATGCCCAAGCATCTATTTCTCGAGAGATTTAAGGCATCTGTGGTAGGTCCATGTTTGCTATAGAAAGTCACTGGTTAGAATGTGCTTAGTTGTTTTATCAAGTCCTTTTCCCATCAGCAACCTTTTCTTTAAATTCATACCAGTAACGCCTGCGGTGACAAACTAACTAAAAGCTTTGATTTCAAAACATTAACTGATTATCTGAGATAATCAAGATGGAACAAACAAAACAGTAATGTCTTAGATTCCACTGCAGGATGACATGAAATTCCATTTCTGTCAGAATGTCCTTCACGCTAACACGGAGGCAACCCCAGCTTTTGTTGTGACTTGTAACTATTTGGCCTTTCATGGTCTTGGTTTGCTTACTGAGGGGCTCAATCCCACAGGGGTTGCATATCAGATACCCTGCATATCATCACAGTAGCAAAATTACAGTTATGAAGTAGCAACAAAATGTTATGGTTGGAGGAATCGCCACAACATGAGGAACTATATTAAAGGGTGGAGAAAGTTGGGAAGCACTGCCCTAGTCAGAGAATAAAACACTGACTTCCAGGAAAAACATTTCAATTGTCTTCTGGAACAGCTGTTACTGACTCGGAGAGAGTCTCTTTTGTAAGAACCAGAAGAGGAAATTCCCTTCAGGAACGGTGTCACTGGGGTCCCATAACCTTTAGGCCAAGGATCTCCCTGATGGCTTCCTTTGTGCCCATCAACTTTGACCAATTTCCCATCTTACTCAAATATCTGCAGCCAACTTGGAAAGGGGATTTCCTGGACTCTGAGTACCTTGGTTAAGTCCGCAGGAGCCCCACACTTCACGTGACGCAATTAAGCTGCAGGAAGAAAAGCTTAAAGAAACCCACGGTGTTGGGCATTCCCGAAGTCCTCCGCATTCCTGCGAACGTGTGAAAACTCAAGACTGGGACTCCATCATGTGAATGCAACATCAGCATTTGAAGGTTCATTTTCTTCCCTGGCTGGTAAGGTTTCTGAGAACTTGAGGCTACCCATTTCCAGGGCACTGGAAAAGATTTGAAAACATGAACTATGTTAACTACTGTGTCTTGTCTCGGGAGCATCTTAAAGCCTAGAGATCTTGGCTTGGGAAATTTAGAAAAACAAACATTAACTCAGATGACTGGAGAAATAAAGAATAATTTAAGTTTTGGCCCTAAATGTGCATGTCGTTCTACGAGAATAGCCCCTGTTTTTGTTTGTCTTTCCAGTGTTTCTATTCTGACCACATGGATTAAACCAAGGCAAAGTAGCTGAATCTAATTCATTCCAATGTGAGCAATGCAACCTATGAACTCTATTCTAAGTCAAGTTTAATTTACTGACTTCCTTGAGTCACAAATGCTAACCTTCTGGAATCCATGATGGGGAGGGGGGGTGTCACAGAATGAGATTATAGTCCAAAGAAGGAATGCCAAAAAATAAAATAAAATTCAAGCAAGACTGGAAACAACCCGCCCAAGTCATAACTTAGGAAAGATGAACATCTTTTGAGTATAAACATCAATTCTACTAGAAAATGCAGACAGCAGATGAATCTGAATTCATGCATGCATTCATTCATTTATGTTATAAATATTATAAAATATGATAGAGCTACTATCATGATCGTTTTTTATATTAGGAAGCAGGGGTACAAGAAAAGGAAATGACAGTCCCTTAACCATGAATCAAATCTTCAATATGATCCATATTGTGGGGGTGGTTTAAGATTTAAGCTTTCGGGCCAGCAATAGCTGTGGTTAGAGGTGCTGGCTCACAGGCTTGGCAACCTGGCCCTAAAAGTGACATTGGAGAATAGAATCAGAGTTGTCCTCTGATCTCCATAGACACGCTAAGGCATGTGGGTGCACACACACACACACACACACACACACACACACACACTAAAATTTAACCCTTTGTGATCTTTTTGCCAGAGTTATATTTGCTATGACAGAATTCTTCCTTAAAATTCAAAACATTTCTATTTCATCTTAATCTCTGGCTTTGCTTTTTAAAGAGACCTGTTTCTTTTGGCTTAAAAACAAAGTTTAAACACATAAGAACACCTAACCACATACATACATCAGGGTCCTATAAACAGTGCAGAAATACTTACCACTTCAACACATCAGTAGGCAAAAGGAAAATTGGAAAAAAAAAAAACCCCTATATTAATTCCTATTTTATCATTATTTACTGAGCTTCTCTTTGTTGTGCAGATTCTGTGTGTCTTTTACACATGACTGTTACACAAGCAGAAACCTGTGTCCAAATTTCATAAGTAATAAGAACTCATTAGTTATAAAATATTTAAAATAGTACCTAACATTCATTGATGGTGTAAGAATTTTGAAAAGGGATAAGAAAAGGAGCAAAAATTCCAGGTCTGCCTGATGTAATATCTTACTAGACAAGGCACTGCTGCCCTCCCCTCCCCCCTTTAAAACTTCCTTGTTTAGTATTTAGAACACTGTGTCTACATTCAGTGAATTCCTCACATTCTTTTACCAACGGTCCTCTGAACCACGAATCCAAATTAGGTAGTCATTTTACCTGTTACACAATAAATCAATTGTCTTGCACAAGTTTCACAGTGTATCAGTGACAGAGGAGAGGGCAAATCTCTGATGGCTATCCTAACCACACCAGGTCATTAGTGTACGCTGTGGCTAACAAGACCTGCTGTGACAACGTCACTGGGATCAATACAGTTCTCAGAACTGGACCTCATTCAATCGTCCTTTAGTTTCTGGATGCTTAGGCTTTTCTTGTTTTTTTAAACTAGATCTGCCTCTTTTTGTCTATTCATGCTGAAGAAACAATAAGACAGTTTTTTTTTTTTTTTTTTTTTTTTTTTTTTAAGTGAGGCAGGGTGGGGGTGTGGTGACCACTGTCAAAAACAAAAAGCAAAAAGCGACACCTGGCTAAACCCCAACTAGACAAACCTACTGATTCAACGAACAACAAATGTCTGTTGCATGGCTTAGAAAGTGAATGTCTGTCACTCGTGAGCATTTCAGGATGTAAGTGCAAGTGACGGGATGAATTTAGAATAGAGCCTCATCTTTGTGAAATATTTTTATAGCCGGTGTTATAAAACTGAAATAAGAAAAGACATCAGTTGTCTTATAAACAGGGAAGAGGTGGGGACAGGAACTCCATCCGCAGGGCAAAACATGTTGAAGAAGCACATACATGTGTGTGTACACATGAATGCACACACAACACACACACACACACACACACACACACACACACACGCAAATTAAAAAGGAAAGTCTAGTCATTTAAAAAAAGTAATAATTGACAGGTTAGAGAAGATGTAGACACAGTCCTTTCACATTAGAAAGAAATGTACCAAAGGCACCCTAGAGGGTTGTGGGCGTGTCAGAGCCACAGGGCTTGACCGGTGTGGGTAAGGTTCAGTCAGTCTGCTAAGAAAGCATCAGGTAAATCTCCATCCACTGCATCACGGACACTGGGCCAGTCGTCTAAAAGTCTACAGTCTCTTCGCCCTGACTGACCCGTACGTCTTCTTCAGAGCTCCGGCCTTGCTCTCACTATGCCTCCCACTAATTACGTCAGCTTACTGTAGACAGAAGTAGGCGTTCACTTAAACATTGCTGCGGGGCTCTAACATGGTGGCCTCCCCCAAGACAGTAGAGTTTAAACGAATGGTTTCCAAATTCTAGGTGCCTGAGACATTACCAGATTTTGTTAAAAGGACACACCTCTGAGTCCTTCACTCCAGAAAATGAGTTGATCTATCCGAGTGACTAGTTCAAATGGTTAATAAACATTTATTAAAGACCTTACAGGTATTTAATACCCTTTTGTAGATAAAGAAATGAGTCATGGTAAAGCAGCATTGTAAAATAAATAATGGATACTGCAGGTTTCCTAACGAAAGTGAACCAGGCATGGAACTCACAGTTACTCCCCATTGCTCTCTGATCTCTTGCCCTGCCCTGCCCTGCCCTCACCCAGGAGTTCTGGAGTCAACAGAAAAGGTAGAACATAAGAAAGGATGCTCTGGCTTTATTTCTAGAAAGCATGTCTTGATTTAAGGCTTAACCTTTTTCTTTGAACCTTCTTTCTTTCCCTCCTTCCTTCCTTCCTTCCTTCCTTCCTTCCTTCCTTCCTTCCTTCCTTCTTCCCTCCCTCCCTCCCTCCCTTCCTTCCTCCCTCTTTCCCCTCCATCTTGAGGCAGGGTCTCACTAAGTATCCATGACTGGCCTGGAACTCCCTAGTTCCAGGGCAAGCTGGCCTTGAACTTATAGTTCTGCCTGCCTCTGTCTCTTGACTGCTGGGGTGTTTAAAGCCTGTACCACCATGCCCAGCTAATTGAACATTTGTTTTCTTTTTTCTTTTTTTTTAATCCATTTATTTGTTTTATGTGTGCATTGGTATTTTGCCCTCGTCTATGTTTGTGTTATGGTGTCAGGTCCCCTAGAATTAGAGTTACAGACAGTTGTGAACTGCCATGTGGTTGTTGGGAATTGAACCTGGGTCCTCTGGAAGACCAGCCAGGGCTCTTAGCTGCTGAGTCCTCTCCCCAGCTTGAATATTTAGTTCGTTTGTTTTTTAAATAGGAAATACACATGTATAGTATTTCCTATAGAATGCACACACACACACACACACACACACACACACATACACACACACATACACACACACAAAACTGGGGAGCGGGGGTGTGGGGGTGGGTGGGGAGGAGGTTAGGCCTGGACTCATTATTCAGCTGAGGATGACCTTGAACTCATGGTCTTTCTGCTTCTACCTGCTGACTGCTGGGATACAGGTAGACTTGCACAGGATTCCTGGTTTATGCGGTGCTGGGTCTAAAGAGGTTAGACCCAGGTTTTCATGCATTCTTCCTACCAACTAAGCTATACCCCAGCCCAGAAACACTTTCCTGTGGCAGTGGCTCAGTTGGCCCCCTTAAATCTGTTCAAACAGTTGTTCAGCTGCCACATTAAAACTCCATTCGTTGATGATCCCTTTCCTTTCTAATTGAAGTCCCAAGTATTTCTAGTTAAAAATATTGCACATATGTTTTCCCTTTAATCTCTCTCACCAGGGATGGAGGAAGTCCTATTATTTGTGAACTAAAAAGAGATTACAATTTTATTATATTCCACAAAAGTCACAAGGAAGCCTATCATGACTGAGATGAGCAGAGTGAGTTTGTAACTCAACTATATCCATTAGCTGTGTAAAGAAAGTGTGAAAATGGACATATGGAATCCAGAGTGCTTAAGAGAAAAAGCACAGCACAGAGGATTTAGCCTCTGTCTAATTTCAACAGTGCAAAATCTCCACACCACTTAGACCCTTTTTCTAGGTCACAGGGCAAACACTACTTTCAGTCTTGCCCAAGTGAGCAGGAAATACATTTTGTCCTGGCCTTTTTTTTTTTTTTTTTTTAATGTATTGTGTAGCCTTCTGTAAGGAGGACAGATCTTTCCTGTGCCAAGCTTCCGCCATTGTTTTTCTTGTACTTATCTGTAAAACAATGAAAATCTGCTGGCTGTCCAGGAGCTAGCCTTTCCTGGAAGCCTGCCTTGCTTTGATCTGCTCCAGCACACTGGTCACACTAGAGAGGAATAGACAGACCAACAAACTGCAGCCATCAGAGAAAGAAACTGTCTTGCTACCGGCCCTCCTGGGTCCAGGCTAACCCGCAGCCGCTTGGCTAAAGACACAGCCCTGGAATATATTCGCTCTACAGTCCGGGCAGAGAGACCTGGAAAGGTTAGCAAGTCTCTATATACCTGGGGCATCTGTGGGGAATGTAAAAGGAGGTGGGATGATGGGAATGTGCAATTAGCTAGGGGCTTTTTCTTTTTAAGGGTTATTTTCTTTTATTCCAGATTTTCTTCAGAGCCTCGAGTAGCTACAGTTCACTGGTAGTGGTAGAGACAGCTCTGCCAATGTATACTTTGTAACTAAGTTTGGATTTACTTCAGTTGAGGTTTTGTTTGTTGCTCTTTGTTTTGTTTTGTTTTTGAGACGGGAGTTCTCTGTGTAGCTCTGGCTGCCCTAGAACTCATTCTGTAGACCAGGCTGGCCTGGAACTCATAAAGAGCCACTTGGCTTGCCTCTATCTCCAGAGTGCTGGGATTAAAGGCTTGAGCCATCACCCTTTGACTTCTGTTGGGTTTTTAAGGACAGACTTCCTAGCAAAGCAGAAACACAAGCCCAAATGCATTACATAAATACAGAAGACTCCTCATAATCATTTTTCATTTCTGGAGAAAGAGACATTGTACAATCTTCAACTTCTCTATTGGTATGACCCACACAACCATGTTATAGACATCTTAATTTCATTTTTCACATTGAAGATGAAACTATAAGGCACTGTGTACAAGGTTACACAGCTGAAGTGGATTTGGACTCAAGTTGGTCTGAGTAGGAAGTTGGTACCCAAGGCGAGTGTTGTAACCTAGGACCACCCCTTCACTAAGTAGTGTGTTACTAGAGACTCAGAGATGTAGCACTCAGACACAACACTGCGGCTCCTTAGAAACTGTCTTTTTCTCGGTCTTTCTGTTTAACTAATACAGATCCTAGCTGAGCTTTTTCAATGCTTGCCTCAAAAGCTAGATCCTAAAGAATTCTCCTTCGGTGTTGTATGTGTGTGTGTTGTGTGTCTGTGATGGGAGGAGGGAGACAGAGAGAGGATAACCTCAGGTGTCATTTCCCTTGCATCCACCTGTCTGCTCCAGCTGACCAGCATACCAATGCAAGGAAGGGAGGGACTTTCAAACATAAAGAAACACTGCTTCCAACATAACAATGTAACCAGTTTCTGAAAAAAGCAATGGATAAAATGGATAAAAGCAAATTTCCACTGCTTAACGATTCTTCTTAAAAGTATTTTTATGGGCTGGAGAGATGGCTCAGTGGTTAAGAGCACTGACTGCTCTTTCAGAGGTCCTGAGTTCAATTCCCAGCAACCACATGGTGGCTCACAACCATCTGTAATGGGATCTGATGCCCTCTTCTGGTGTGTCCCAAGACAGCAGCTATAGTGTACTTATATAAATAAAATAAATAAATCTTTAAAAAAGTATTTTTATAATATTTATGAAATTAAGTATTTCTACAATATTTATAAGCATTATTAAATCTTTAACTTTCGCTGGGCGGTGGTAGTGCACGCCTTTGATCCCAGCACTTGGGAGGCAGAGGCAGGTGGATTTATGAGTTCGAGGCCAGCCTGGTCTACAGAGTGAGTTCCAGGACAGCCAGGGCTACACACAGAAACCCTGTCTTGAAAAAACAAAAACAAACAAACAAACAAACAAAAATAGCAACCCCCCCCCAAAAAAAACCAAACTTTAACTTTCTTTTAAAACAGGCTATGCCACATACCAATCTGCATTCTTCCTTTTCCTTTTTTTTTTGGTTTGTTTTTGTTTTGTTTTGTTTTGTTTTGTTTTTGTTTTCAAGGCAGGGTCTTCCTACATAAACCTGGCTGTCCTTGTGGAACTCACTGTGTATACCAGGCTGGCCTCGAACTTATAGAAATCCACAAGCCTCTGCCACCAGAGTGCTGGGGATTAAAGGTATTTTCTGAACCTGGCATAGAACAGGATTTGGTTTTATTATCGCATGGCTTTTGAAGGGGAACACATCCCCTCCCCCTTAGCCTTCATTCCTTGTCTTCAGAGAGAGTCACATTGAAGATATTATAACTGGATCCCTTTGAAACCAGGAAGAGAACTTCTGTAAGTCTCCCAAGGAAAGGAAACAGTTAAAGAGTTTCGGTTGTTTTCAAAAGAGTCTAAGTTTGTAAGTAAATCCTGTGAACTTCATCTCAAATTTTCAAATACGTTCCCAAAAAGAAACCCTTAGGCAATAATAACAACAAAATAAGGTGTCCACATGCTCGGTTACAAAAGGAAGGGAGTATCTGGGCGGTGGTGGCGCACGCCTTTAATCCCAGCACTTGGGAGGCAGAGGCAGGCGGATTTCTGAGTTCGAGGCCAGCCTGGTCTACAAAGTGAGTTCCAGGACAGTCAGGGCTACACAGAGAAACCCTGTCTTGAAAACAAAACAAAACAACAACAACAACAACAACAACAACAACAAAAAAAAAAAAAAGGAAGGGAGTAAAGGCATGGTTTCAACCGTGGTCAGAAGATTTTGGAAGTAACCAGATTCAGAAAGCTTGTCAAGTACTGTCCTTGGTTGTCCCAGGTTCCACACTTCTGGTGCAAAGCTCAAACAGAAAGAAAATGCACAAGAAAGGCTTCTCCTTTACCATAGTGGCTGTGGGAACTTTGTGAACTATATGAACACACAGATATTTAGAAGCTCATTACAAAATTAAGAACATCCTGAAACGATGCCTTGAGACGATCAGAATGTACTAGAAACTGTGGGACTCTGACCCCTACTGAGGCCTTCAGAGCAACAGCCATAAAAAAAAAAGGGGGGAGAGAGAGAGAGAGAGAGAGAGACATCTGGGCAAAAGTAACAAGTCATGTCACAAACTAAATTAGTTGGAAACATGATTTTTGTTTTCCAAATCCCTGCTCACTCGCAGTTTCTCAGGATCGGGGGCATTCGTGACATTTCCCCACATTAAGACCATCCACACAATTCTTACAGAACAAGTATTAATGTAGGCTCAATAATGAGTTCAGGGGCCCCCAATTGGAAAGAACTGGAGGATTCATTTTGAGGAACAACCACTCCTTATCCCCAGGTTAGGACTCTTTCACTGGGTCAGTAAATTATAAAATGGTATAAGCTAGGATATTTTTGTTTTTTTGTTTTGTTTATGCCGAAGTACCTGAATGCCTAGCACAAAGGAGGCACAACAATGAAGATCTGTGAGCCAAACTCAAACAAAAAATGCAAGAATTCTAGACTAGAGCTGGTTGTTTTCATATCGGGAGGGGCGTGGGGGTCAGAGTGGGCCCTTCCTTCTTTTTTGATGGAGAGGTCATTAGTAGTAGCAAAGGATTTGCCAGTTTTCATGTGGCCCACCCCAGGTGAACGCTACCAGCAACTAGGCTTTATTTCAATCATCTAGATAACCCTTGGTTCCTCAATCATCACAGCCCGACCTGCCCCTGACTATTAGCAAACACTCCGGCCTCACAACTAGCAGTGAAAACTTACCGCACACTGACATGAGACCTTAATACGGAGTGTTGAATCTCTAGTAACATCTATGAGTTCCGGTCAAGTTTTAATGAGGAATGGGGAAAGTACATTCTAGGCATCTTGTGTGCGCGAGCACATGCGTATGCGCTGCTGTTCATACATAGCCCTGAGATTGACATCAAGTGTCTTCCTCTATCCTTTTTTTTCTTTTCTTTTCTTTCTTTCTTTTTTTCTTTCTTTCTTTCTTTCTTTCTTTCTTTTTTTTTTTTTTTCCCAAGACAGGGTTTCTCTGTGTAGCCCTGGTTGTCCTGGAACTCACTTTGTAGACCAGGCTGGCCTCGAACTCATAAATCCGCCTGCCTCTGCCTCCCAAGTGCTGGGATTACAGGCGTGCGCCACCACCGCCCGGCCCTCTATCCTTTTCTACATATTTTCCAGCCAGTTCTCTCACTGAGTTCTGTGGTTGACTGAAGCAGACCAGCCTCAAGCCCCGCCCCCGCCCCCGCCCCCCACCCTACACTCCACTAGACAGGGTTCTCTGTGTAGCTCTGGTTGCCATGGAACTCACTCAGGAGACCATGCGGGGTCTCAAACTCACAGAGAGATACTGCCTCTACTTCTTGAGTCCTGGGATTTGTGGGCTCTGTGCTTTGTGGGCTCTGGGGATTCAAATTCAAATTTCTATTCTTTCACAGATCCACTTTTTCTTTAAACGATAGTTTGTTTGTTTTTTTATATGCCTTGATGTCTTTTCATACGTAACTTAGTTATCTCTACATTTTTCATAGTTATGTGGCCACTTCCTAACTTGCACACGACTAAAAAGCACACATAAAGTGCTTTTAACTATTCATAACAAACAAAAGAAGCTCGACATTCATGACCAGTGTCTTGACCGTTTGCAATACACTGGGATAGATACACGTTTTAAAAGAAAAATCAAGCTATGTCTCAGAACGAGAACATAAAGCAAAACTGCCCAAAACAAACACAATATTTACCTGAATTTTAGACACTTATAGTCAAAGTTCAAGTTAGAAAATGTTTCAGTACCTTGTAGATTTCACATTGAAGAACATTAACACCACATGGTATTTACACATGACCCCTGAGACGGCCGGCAAGCCTTTTATTCTCTACAAAAGGAGTAGCTCCCCATGCCTCATCCTGAAATGGAAATGTAGAAGACCAAATTGGTCCAGCCCATGCCAGAGACACCAGCTAGAACTGGAAGGATAACGGAGTCCACGTGAAAGCTGCCACTGGATTGGCACCAGACAATTTGGACATTAAAAATCAACTGCAGCTGGTTAAAGCACAAAACCATATAAAACAGACTCGTGGCTTAACCTTTGATGGTTGCCAAGACTCCAGTCCATGATTATAAAATTGATAAATAATGGGGCTGGAGAGATGACTCTGTGTTTAAGAGCACTGACTGCTTTTCCCCAAGGACCAGGGTTTGATTCCCAGCACCCTCATGGAGGCTCACAACCATCTGTTAACTCATTAAGGGATCAGATGCTCTTCCCTGGCATCTGAGAACATCTGGTATACAAGTGGTGTGTGGGCATACACGCAGACAAAACACCCATATACATAAAATACAAATAATTTTTCTATATGAGACTTGATATGATCTTATCTTGTATTTTGGGAAATCAACTACACACACACACACACACACACACACACACACACACACACTGGTTTTTGTTGTTGTTTGTTATTTGGTGACAGTCTCACTATGTAGTCCAGGCTGACCTCAAGACCAAGATCCCCCTGCCTCTTCTCTTTAGTACTGTGATTATAGGCATGTGCCATGATGTTGGGCTGAAAACTTCCTTTTTAAAAGAGTTCTAACTACTGCCAGAGGAGCAAATGAGATGCCGGCGCTCAGAAAGCAGAGGAAGGGGGATCACCTTGAGTTCTAAGCCAGGGAGAGCTATGTAGCGTGCCCCTCCCATACCCGCTCCCTTAAAAATGTAACTGCTAAAGTAAATGGAAAGACAGAATTGGAAAATAATCTCTTCACAAAACCTAATAACCACCTGTTTCCTGAAAACATTGGAGGTTTAGCCTGGGCCTAAGCGAGAGGCCTGTAATCCCAGCTGCTGGGGTAGGCTGAGGAAGAATTGCTACTCGAGGCTGGCCTGGGCTTCTAGTGCAAGTTACTTACATAGCCTAGCGTATGTGAGAGGCCTCAGTTCAGTTCCAAGATTGGCAGGAGGGAAGGGAGAGAGAAAGGGAGGGAGAAGGGAAGGGAGGGAAGGAAGGAGGGAGGGTGGATTAGTGAAGAATTCAAAACAGAGCAACCAAACTAGTAGCATTTGAATAAGCAGTCTTCATATCATGGGAAGCCATGCAGGCATTAATGACTTCTCCTGGGACTCAATGGGAATTGCATGGTATCTACTCAGTCTAATAAAGACCACATCCATCAGCTTACAGGGAATAGTGGATGACAGAGGAATATGTTAAAGAATACCACAAAGATGTAAATAGTTGAATCCTAAGTGTGGGGAATTCTAGGAAGCAAATTCTCCAACCGCTTTCACTTACAAAGCAGCGTTACATAAGATTTAGGGCTAATTAACAGGTTAAAGAAGACTTAGCTATGCCACATGCTGTGAATGATTCTCAAAATAGACCCTTCCCAGAATAATTCCCTCCAGTATCTTGAGGATATCTGGACACACAGCATTCGATTGTGGGGCAGCCCATGATAGTGAAGCTGTCAGACAACAGCTTTGAGGTATGTGACAGTCCCCGGAACAGAAATTCAGTATCAGCTTCCGCTGAGAGCAGGATTCTCACAGGCAATCAAAGAACAGAGCAGAACTCAATAGCAGGTCACTGCACAAGACTCAGGGCTCCTCAACAGCAAGCATCTGTAGCTGGAGGATTCTTCATCAACTTTTAAGAACGCCTCTGCAGAATAACCCTTCGTAACACGGTCCCTCTCCCCTTCACCAATCAGCCTCTAGCAGCTTTCCTCCACCTTCTCTAGCTCCCTCCTCATTCTGTAAGAAAAGTTTTCTTCTAATAAATCTGAGGTGACTGTGACTGTTTCTCTGAGGAGAACCCCACTAAAATACATAGTCTGTCGTGACAGTGCTATGGTTATTATTTTTTAAGTGCTCACTACAGGAAAGCCATCAGGAACTATTTGTAGCTAAATAAGAGTTTAAGACACCACAGGAAAAGTGCTTAGGTGGCAAAATAAGCTGAGTGAGATATTGAGATGTCTTGTGCTTTTGTGTGTGTCATGCCTAAAGAAAGAGGTAACCGCTCTTGAAAACTGCTCGGGCTGTGCACACGAAGTGACATCTGAGAAATGGTCACAGCCAGGAGGAGCCTGAGGCATAAAGAACTAGTGTAATTTACAGCCTGGATTAGTCCTTGGGACAAGCTCGTACACATTCCAGAGAAACAATGAAGAAATGGGAGCTGAGTAATTGATTAAAATCGATTCATTGTGAACAATGCGAACACTAAATGTTAAGGCGCAACATGGGAGAGACAGGGCATTTAGGAATTCTCTGTACTGCCTTAATCCTGTGACGCTAAGCACGTCCTAAAGGCCTCTTTCTTTCTTTTTCTTTCTTTCTTTCTTTCTTTCTTTCTTTCTTTCTTTCTTTCTTCCTCCTTCCTTCCTTCCTTCCTTCTCTCTCTCTCTCTCTCTCTCTCTCTCTCTCTCTCTCTCTCTCTCTTTTTAAAATCTTATTTATTGATGGTAGAATAAATGTTTAATCGGAGAGGCAGGCAGATCTGTGAGTTCGATGCCACCCTAACCAGCATGCGTTCCAGGCTAACCAGGGATTAGACATAGCAAGAGCCTCAGGAAATATGTAGTAAGAAAAATTTTAAAAAGAATTAAGGTTAATTTAAAACTACCATGCTTAAATGACTAATGGTCCAAATGAAGTATTTATCTGTACGCACTGGAATGCCAACTGGTTATGTGTCAGCAATAAGCCATTAGCTAGAAGGTGCCATTTGATTTTTCTGGACTCTGAAGGAAATTTGAAAATTTTAGACACCAGGGACCCCTACAGTGTCTGCAATGAAGGTCTAACACCTAGCACCCATGAAACACATACTTTTTTGTTCCAATCAAGTTTAAAAGTCCGATACACATGTGGGATTGTTACTAAACCACTCTTCGGGGAATAACTGTTAAGAAAGAATAACCAAGATTCTGTCGCCCGATTTCTTAGACTTGTAAATACAACTGAGTTCCAGAGATAATAATACTCCAGGAATGGGGTATGTTAAGCCACCAGTGCCCTGGGAGGAGGGCCTACTGATACAGTCTTTATCAATGAAAACAGCAAAGAAAAGACCAACATTCATATCGTACTCTTTAGACAATATGCTTACAGCAAAGAGAGATAGGAAAATCTATGCTTTGATTAAACAATAGCAGCATAGTTCAGTGATTTAAAGCTTTCACCCACTGGGATTATCTGAAAGCTTTATTGGACAAATATCCTCTGAGTTTCTAACTCAGGCATTACATGGGGCCAACAACTCTTGTATGTCTATTAGGTTCCTACGTGAAATCAACGCTCTGTGTCCTGTGAGAAACACTGAAAATACAGGCCAAACACTCTGTAGTGCGGTGATTACAGTTCCATAGTCCACGGGAGTACAGATCACAAAGTCCTGTCATCAAAAGCTTTATGACGCCTGGGAATTTCCCTGCTAGCAAGCATGCTCCCAGGTTTTTGAAGAGCCAAACAAAACAATCTCTAAAGCCTGGAACACACTGTGGGGGACACATATGTCTTGAGTCATCAGAAACTAAAGCACATTGATCAAGACAGGGCTACAAGCAGAGGCATTCTGAGGTGGCTGTGAACCACCAGCATTTTTTAAGATCTCTTTTTATTCATTTATAAAGATGTCTGCTGACCTCATCGATTTCAGTTTGGTGAGTCTGAACCCACGTGACTTTCTATTACTGTTGCTGTTTGCTGTGACATTATTATACTTTCTATTCCTACTGCTGTTCGCCGACCTTGGACATCTGTTCACAGACCCTCAAGGCCCCACAGAAGGCTAAGCTTTCCAGCTCTCTCTCATAGCAGCTAATGAGTGTTTTCTAATGAGAGGTGATTTTCTGATTCTTCTGTGTGGATTCCTTTACCTCTGACAGACAGCTTTGTTGACGTGTTTCCACTACAAAAACAGTAAAACAAAACAAAAACAAAAACAAAAAAGAACAAAAAAAAAAAAAAAAAACCCTGATACCCTCCTATTCATTTTTCTCAACAATTTCCTTCTATAAAACTAAAATGCCTACCGATGTCAACTTCTACCTTTGGTTAACCACAGGATATAGTTCAGATTTTAAAGGAAGACAAACATATCTTAGGCTAAGCCTGTAATATAAATGTGTGCTGTTTATGTCCCACAGCGTGTCTAAGTAAGAAAGGCTGTGGACTGTTGAGGTGATACAGCATGCAACAGCATATTTTAACCCGAAAACCAGACATCATAATAACTTTTTTTAGGCTATAAAATAAACGCTCAATTTTCCTTTTTTACTGGCTTATATTATTATAACATAAAGAGTGCCTTTCCCTTTGCTTAAAGGCATTATTAACAACATAATGGGTCTGCTTGCTACCGGAGTACTTACCAAACATATATGAGGTGTGTGCATGTGCGTACTCACACACACACACACACACACACACACACACATTTATGACTTTCTGAGACAAAATATATTTAATCCAAGATTAAGGATTAAGAAGTTTTGCTTTTTTTGTTTTTTTTTTTTTTGTTTTTGTTTTGTTTTGTTTTGGTTTTTTTTTTTTTTTTTTTTTTTAGCTTTCTTTCTAGCCTGCTAGCCATAAAAAGTAAAAGGCTGTAAAGGACATTATAACCAGTGCCACGTGTTTAGCATGAAGGTCTAATGTTCAATAATTGTTCAGAGAGATGACTAACGACAAAGTGTGAAGAAGCAGAGAAAGCAGAGGCAGGGGGTTAGAGAACTGAGGGAGTCTCAGCTAAGCAACTGACCTCATGTGTACGTGCACACATGCACACACACACTAACTCTCAAACTAAAAAGTCTGGAGTTTTGGTGAAATCTAAGATAAGGTTTCCATGTCAATTAGGATTTGGTGGAATCCTAGCTTTGAATTTGGTGGAAGTCAGAGGGGGTATATGGGAGAGTTTGGGCAGAGGGAAGACGAGAAGGAAGGGATGATGTAATTATAATCTCAAAAAAAAAAAAAAAAAAGACTGATATCTTGCAAAACTTCTTCATTGGGCATGCTAATTAGAGGAACACCTTACACAAGAATGAGACATTAGCAAAACACACTGATAAGATGCCTGTACACTTGCTAGAGATCTGCTATGGTGTTACTGGGATTAAGTAGAGTCCTCCAGGAGAGAAGGCTGAGGAGCTGAGGAGGTGTACCAAGAATGAGGCCACCTTAGCTAAAAGGTTATGTAAACTCTTTGCTGAAAAAACAGGGACCAGACTTTTACCTCCCCAAAGCCTATTATCTGCTTCAAGCTACTTGAGATCTGAAGTTCCTTTTGAACATCATTAGATCGAGTTAGTAGCAGTTCCAACTCTGAGTTAAGTTACTGTAGTTTTAAAATATAAAGATGTTTTCCAGCCACACTGAACCAATGTGCACCTTTAGTTAAAACAAAACAAAATCCTGCACTTCATACTCAATGAAACAAAATACCAACCCCATTTAAAAAAAAAAAACCCTATCATTAATATATCTTGATTCTTTTTTTCATGACAGTTTCTCTTTGTAGCCTTTGCTGTCTTGGAACTCATTCTGTAGACCAGGCTGGCCTTGAACTCACAGAGATTTACCTGACCCTGTCTTCTGAGTGCTGGGATTAAAGGTATGCACCACCACCATCTGGCTGTATTCTAATCTTAACCCCGTGTTTTTATTTCTGAAAGTATTATTTCTCCTCAAATAATATACTGAATAAAGGTTTTTGAAGCACCACTATTGTTTTTATATGAGATGATCAGAATATCCTTTAACTTAAAAAACAAACAAATAAACCAACAAAAACCAAACTAAAACAAACACCAAGGAAGGATTCCACTAGTGGTATAGAAGGGGAAAGAAACAATTAACCAGTGTTGAAAAGGAGATGAAAATGTACTTTTTAATTGAGGATCTATATTTTTTACATGCAAAGCTCATTATAATACTGAATCTGTTATATTGAGTTGACTCATGATGGAAATCCACACAATGGGAAGGACCAAGCCTGTTTACACAGCACTGTGTTCAATTACTTAATCCAGGTAATTTCACTAATATTTGGGTTCAGAACTATGGATCATAATCAAACTGTCACAAACTAAATTGTAGCTGTCCTGTGATTTCTGCTGGGAGCAATGGCCACTTGCTTCTTTAAAATTTAGAGAAAACAATAACATCAGAATAAAATCCCCACACAGTGAGGCCAATTTTTTTAAGTTAACCAAAACAACAACAACAAAAAAAAAACCCAAACCCTAATTTAGTATGCAGAGGAGAAACAAATTAAAAGAGGGTAATCAATCAATGTCCACCGAATGACTGTCATTAACATTTTAATTACCAGAGTGACTGCCAACAGGTGACCTGAAGGTTAGACACAGGGTGGACTACCCCAAAACAAACCAGTAATTAGTATTGCTTACAGAGATACTACTTTGAATATAACCAACAACTGTGTATGTGACATGAATTCTTTTTATTTTCTTTTTTTCTCTCTTTCTTTCTCTCTCTCTCTCTCTCTCTCTCTCTCTCTCTCTCTTTCTTTCTTTTTCTTTCTTTCTGTTTTGCTTTTCAAGACATGGTTTCTTTGTGTAGCCTCACTATCCTGGAACTCACCATGTAGACCAGGCGAACTTGCAAAGATCTACCTGTTTTTGCCTTCTGAGTGCTGGGATTAAAGGCATCTTCTAGGCTTTCCTGCATTTCTTTTTCTTAGAAACAATGGTAACTCAATCTCCAGGTGCAATAACTAAAACCTAATCTTGTAAGCCTTATTAAAATCTGAGCCCTCCGATGGAGGATCCTTTCGAATCCGCCATGATACTAGGAAGTATTCTTGAAAAAGGGTTCAAGTCTTAGTATTTTTACATTTAGTGTGTGTGTGTGTGTGTGTGTGTGTGTGTGTGTGCATTACACATGTATAAGACAGAGGACAGGTTTTGGAGTTTGAAATCTAGGGTTTGTCAGTCTTAGGAGGAGAGGTTTTACCAGATCGGCCAAAGCAAGCTCTGCTTCAAGTCTTTAAGCAAAGGATTAAGCCGTCACCACCTCCACAGCAGAGAAAGTGGGTGGCAGGCAGGCAGGCAGGAAGTACCTCTTCCAGGGACTGGCCAGCAAATGTAGCTGTACATTAAAGCTCTGTTTTCAGTTCAGTGGAACAAAACAGTATCATACCATGGCTTTCTGGTAAGTATCTTAAGTCAAAATTCTCCCGTGGAAGCCACACAGAGCTCAGGAGTGGCTCAGCACTTACTCGCACCTGTGACATTTCAGTACCCACACCCTCCCCCCCCCAAAAAAAGAGCAACAATAATTCTAATTTAAAGATTAGAACGGGATGCTTTAGTTCCAGCACAAAAGAAGCTTACCCTTGCTGGCGGACACCAGGGTTTGTTCAGATGCAGACATGGATGCTAATTTTAACATAACGCTTGTGCTACAGACCACACTCTCTCATGGTTGGGGCTAGGATTCTTTCGTGAAGCAGGAAAGCACAGGTTCCAGGCAAAATGGCAAACAGAACACCATGACACAGAAATATTTTAGAATCTCCGTGTATTTGGTGTCTGAGTGCAACTTGTTACAGTCAGCCAGGGGATTTTAAACATGAGATCTTTACATATCAAAGGATGTATCCAGTACAACAGGCACAAAAGACAATTAGCAATAACCATTTGTCATGAGGAAATGTAAAATCAGCTAGGTAAGTGTTTCCGTGTAAAAAGCCATAGGTAACATTTGTAAAGGGGACTTCAAAGGACATTAAGCCAGATCTCTCAGACCTTAGTGAGATTCTGTGAGTAACCTAATTATCACCTGGCTCTCTCTGAGGGAACCTGGGATCATAGTGTTGAGTCAAAGTTTCACAATGTCAGAGCCATTCTCATCAGCATAGCCATAAAAGTTTACATTTTGTTGGGAGATCAATGTAAGCATGTAAACTACTAAGCAAAGGTCTTTTGGCCAGTATTGTAGTTCAAAGAACTAACATTTTTGCCTGGTTACTTATAGCTCAGGCTACCAGAAATTCCTGCGAAATAGATTAAAGGAAAGTCACAAAGGCAAGGCTGCCCTGAGATTAGAACTCAGAATCCTCTCAGGCCAGGGAATCCCACAGCGATATACCCTGTGGAAATTAATCACAGTGTCCACCGAGACGCTGCGCTTTACCTGTGGAAATTCACCGTGCCCACGGAGGGTGGTGTGGCACGCTTGGATCTTTAGATACTGGTTCTTTCCCATTTTACCTGTTCCCTCTAATGCAAAGCTGGTGCGCCTGGGTCCATACAGTGCAAGGAAAACACATGGCTAAATCCCAGAGGAAATTAATAAAAACCAAGAGTACTTAATAGGTAAGTGCCACCTGACTCGACATTGCTGAAGCTTACTAAGTGTCACTGGCTAGAAGTCTGCTCAGGAGAAGGGGCAGGGAGGGGACCTGCTACCATACACAGGAAAGTTGTTCAGGTTATCAGATCAGCCGTCCGATGCAGGGACTCTGATTAAGGTCTCTTATTCTTGTCTTGTGTTAAGCATGGGGAAGCTCTGATTACGCTGGTTGGCACGATTTTTAACCCACGAACAAATGGACTCAAAGGTTCACATTTTAATTCCTAACTTGAAGAGTCCAGATTACTCCAGAAAACAGAACAATGCAACTGAGGCAGGTTTCCCTTGTTGCTTTTAAATCTTAAGAATGCATTTTACCACTATTTAATTTTTTAAAATTACAGGGTAAAAAGACGATTGCATCACTATCGCTGGTGTTGAATTTCTTCATCTGAAACTACTTGATCAAGTGAAACAGTGCTAATCTATTATTTAGTGTCCCTCAGATTACTTGAGAAGACACAGCCCAGCTCCTTTCCTTCCTTCCTATCTCAAGCGCATTACAACAAAACTACCAGGAAATCTGGAACGAAATCGATACAGCAATTTTCAGTTAACTCTTGTTAGCATGGGGGAGGCGATCTGCGCTCCTTCGGGGGTACCAAAGTTACTGTTTTAGAAGTGTCACAAACCTATCAGGACATTGGGTATGCTTTATTATGCCACAAACTACCAGGAGATGCGAGAAATATTAACAGAACTAAATTTCACAAATCTTTGTACTTCACAGACAGCAGTCAAGACATCCAGATCACTACACAGACCTTATCTGTTAAAGACACCCCCCAGGCATTTATTTATTTAGTTAGTTAGTTTTTGCTTTTTAACTGGGTCTAGCCTGGGCTACCTCAAAACTCACACTCTTACTGCCTCAGCACTCTGAGTTATGGCATTTCAGATCTGAACCTGTTCCTGGCTCTAAATCCCAATCAATGAACAAAAACTGCTATTAATATTATTTAACATGTTTATAAAAGTCTAATTTAAGAATAAATTTTAAAAAAGAGAATTGTAGTAGATCATATGTCTATTTTAACAGTGTATAAAAATCTGCATGTGAAATAAATACATATTTTAAGGAGTTGGGGGAAGGGCTCCAAGGAAATGTTCCCTCTTGACTGACAGGCTCTTGCATTCTGCCTAAGTAAATGCACCTGCTAGTATTATTTTACAAAAGGAAAAAATAAGTGTTGGAAATGCTCATTAACTGACTTGCACAAACTTCAAAGCAGCTGTTTTTTAAAAATTTTCATAGCTGATGTAATTTCTTTTAAAGTGAAGGTAAATGTGCCTTTATGTACAAATTAAAAAAATTCAAACTATATCACTGAAAAATTAATATACTAATTTATTCTAGGTATCTTAGGGTTTTACTGCTGTGAAGAGACACTATGACCAAAGCAACTCTTTTTCCCTTTCTCCCACTCGATCAAGACAGTCCCTGAGGGCTCCTGGACTCGCTCCAGTCCATAGGTTCTTTATTTGTTTCTTGTTAGGGATGGCTGCGAGCCACCATGTGGTTGCTGGGCTTTGAACTCATGACCTCTGGAAAAGCAGTCGGTGCTCTTAACCACTGAGCTGTCTCACCAGCATGGCAACTCTTGTAAGGATAACATCTAATTGGGGCTGGCAGACATTGAGTCTATTATGAAGGCATGGTAGCCTTCAGGCAGGCATGGTGCGGTGCAGGAGGAGCTGAGCATTCTACGTCTTCATCTGAAGGCTTCTAAGGCTTCGAGGCAGCTAAGATGAAGGCCTTAAAAGCCCACACCCATAGTGATACACGCCTTTGGCAGGGCCACGCCCACCCCAATATAGCCACACCCACCCCAACATGGCCACACCTCCAAATAGTGCCACTCTCTGGGTCAAACATACAAACTGTCACACTAGGGTTGTCCATTGACAACATTTTTGCAGCCCTTATAGGTAAGCAAGGAATAAGGCAAATGGGACTATTTCTGCCATATACCTAATGACTACAGAGATGAGTACCTTATAGGCAAGGGGGTGGCAGAGCCTGGCACAGTTGCGTGGGCAGCAGATCTCTGTTGGGGAGGCCGGATGAACAGCTAAGTTAAAGAGGAAATGTGGGAAAACGAGTTCCATCTCCTGTGTCTTCAGTGGGAAATACAGAAGGACCATACAGCAGCTGCTGACTCAAAAGCTACTTAGTGACTTGCCAGCAGCTGAGGGACTGGAGCAGCGCTGGGAGCAAACAAGGTGTAAACCACACCCCTCCCGGAGCTGCACCAGGAATCCTGCTTCTCTTCCTCAAGTGATTCCGACGAAGGGTCAATCCGGAACTTCTGACGTGAGGAGTGGGGAAGGCACTCGTGGAGAACAAACACACTTCTGGAAGATGTCATCAATGTGTATCACTACCCCACCCTTCTCCCGGCTGACTCATCTTCCCTGGTTTTCCAGCAGTGGATCAATGAATGGGTTTGGGAGTAAAGTCACAGGGCGGGAGGGCTCCCAATTGGGCTTTACCGTGTTCCTATTCTGAATGCTGTCAGTATGTCCGCCGGAAATTCACCTACACCCAGACTGGAGATCAGCTATCCAGTTAGCTGTAGAGGACTTGCTGGGTTCAGTCCCTGGCACCATTAAAGGGGGATGAAAAAGGTAAGAGATTCGACGAAGGGACATCCATATGTTAAGGGAGAAGGAGGACTTTTTTTTTGTTTTGTTTTGTTTTGTTTTTCAAGACAGGGTTTCTCTGTGTAGTCCTGGCTGTCCTGGAACTCACTCAGGCTGGCCTCGAACTCAGAAATCTGCCTGCCTCTGCCTCCCAAGTGCTGGGATTACAGGCGTGCACCACCACTGCACGGCAGGAGGGCTCTTAAAATGAAAACACGACACAAAACAACCCTAAATACCAAGGATTTTTAATAGAAGACAACTTTATTTTATAAATTTTCAAATACGGTTGCTTTAAAATCTTCAGCATTAGGATTATGGGACTATTCTCTCTTGAGCAAAGGTGTCCCAGGGAATCTCCACCTCAGGAATCAGCTGATATTATCCTGTTATCTCTGCTTACGTATGTTGAGATATATGTACATATTTTTAGCGTGGAAAAATATTTTGTTTCTAATTTTGAAGCACATGCTATTAACAGCATCAATTTTCTTCTTCAACTCTGAAATTATACACAACTTGAGGCCTGAATAAACAATTTTTTTTTTGGGGGGGTTTTTTGAGACAGGATTTCTCTTTGTAGCCCTGGCTGTCCTGGAACTCACTTACTCTGTAGACCAGGCTGGCCTCAAACTCAGAAATCCACCTGCCTCTGCCTCCCAAGTGCTGGGATTACAGGTGTGCGCCACCACCACCCAGCTGAATAAACAACTTTTTAAATATCCCATTATTTACTAGTAAACCCTAGAGCAATAAAAAAAAAAAGGAACGATAGTACCTACATAAACTATACATAAACTGTTTTTTCAGAAGTTATTGAAATTTTTTTCAAAATTCAAAACACAAAATAGTAATTTTCACTTACTATATAACACAGTTCAAGTATTCTCTTAAGTTTATCTTTAGCCAACTAGAACATATGAAGTAACTCTGTAAAGTAGCTTTCCTTTGAATGATTACTGCTATACAAATAGCAGTACTATATACTGCTGTAGTGTATCTATTACTACTGCAAATCATTACAGCATGTGGAAGGAAGAGACACAGCATATGAGTGTGCATGTGGGAAGTGTTAACACACAAGGCTGCACGCATTAGTAATAAGGCATCTCTAGGCAACTCCCCCGAGTATCTGAATTCATGTAAACAAAGACTATGCATATTCCTTTAGGGAGAATATGTGCTAACATAGATAAAATATATGCAAATGGCTGTTACTTTGCACCATATATTATCTGAGTATCACACAAAACCAAGAGGCATTACCTATCATTTCAATGACTAAAAATGTTACTTCTATGTGAAATACAGGGTTTTTTTTTAAAACAGGGTTTATACTTTTTAAAAACTAGCAATGAAAAAGAGTGAATCTTGAAAAAAAAATCCATGTGTTTTCTAGAAATAAATATACAGTTCTCTGTCAATCATAGGAGCTTCAGGTTAGCCTTAGCCATGACATTCATCAGTAGTTTAAAAGCAGGTTTTCCACGCTGAAGCCTTGAGTCTTCTACCTTGTCAGCTGCCCAACGACCTTCAAAAGAGTTTTATTTTCCTGCTTTAGTTGCTCATTTTCATCTTCTATGTCATCTAGGTCCTGAGGGCGGCATGGAGGAAATCACAGGTTAGATACACACTACAAAGTGACACAAAGATAAAGCAGGAGGGTAACTAACTCATTTACTCAATTAACTCTGAAGTGCTAAGTTCTAAAAATTACATGGAATATGCCCTATCAGTACTTGAATTACACACACACACACACACACACACACACACACAGACACACACACACACACAGTGCATTAGATTTCTACCAACAAATACATAGCCACATAGTCCTAAAACAGTAGTAAGTTTTTGTTATGAGAAATATCACTTAAAGGAAGCAGCAGACATGTATAGACTCATCTTTGCAGTCTATAATATTAAAACTTGGCAAAGTCTACCTTACCTCACGGGCAGCACTGTCACGAACTTACACTCTCATGTTGGGCTATCAGGAAGACGACTAAAATTTTAGCAAAAGTCAGAACTGGTCCTTACTCACAGACTGAATGATGCTAAGAAATGGATCTGATCAAACTATTTAATTTAAATTAAATGATTAAAAATACAATCGTGTATCATTACCAAACACTATACTTGATAAAAATTCTTTAATTTAAAGTGTTAAAACACGGCCATGAATCATGACTAGATTATCAGCTCAGGAAGGGGTTTTCTGATTATTTTTAATGCTCTTGGTGTCTGAGGCAGCACAAACACATCATGAGCATCACAAATATTTGCCCAGCCTCTTAAACTGAATTCCAGCCCAAACAGAGACATGCTTATACCAGGATCAAGATGAAAGACTACAAAAGGCCCAAGTCAAACACGGGCTCGGCCGACTACATGCAACCTTGAGCAGGCTAAACGGGGTACTCCACCCACACCTATGACACGCAGCTGTTGCCTCTGAGCTGCATTAGAAGAGGCTGGCACCCATGGAGCCATCTCGCTCAGTGTGGCATACGGGAGGGCTCAACCCGTTATACTGCACAGCCGAGGCAGGCATGTTACTCTGTGGTTTGGAGTTGAGCCTGGGCTAGGGGACTGACCCTTTTCTCTCAGAGGGAAACTTCTCTTTCCTCTACTTTAGACAAAATCTTGTAAAATTGCAGAACAATGGGATCTTTTCTCATCACAATCACCTCAGCAGATGCTTCTGGCTTCAGGTAGGAAGTAAATTCTAGGGCTGAACTGAAAAAGGAAAGGCTCTATACCAAACAATGAGGAACTGGGGACTGCACCCCAGAGCTGGGGACATCCTAAGTATCACCGGAAGAAGGGTTGAGAACACAAAGCTTATGGAACAGCACGATAGGTCTCACCGTTAATGACCGTTCTTGAAGAGCAAACCAAACAGGCAATGAACAAGTTCTTCACCCTTGTGTGCTTTCATCCAGTGACCAAAAAGAGAAACCCAGGAAATGAAATACAAAACCACTTACTCTATTTAACATATCAATCTCTTCCTTGAGTTTTCCAATCATTTCTTCTTTATCTTGCATCAGCCTCACAAGTCGAAGGTTTTCTTGCCTTTCTCTTATGACTTCCTAGTGAATAAATCACAAAGCATCAACAGGGAACTGACTGGTTATAGTATTTTAAGATGGCAAACACCTGTTAACAGAGCAAGACTCCAGACATCAGCAAAGCCCCTTTCAGTCATATCTGACACTGAAGACATGGCAGGCATGATGACAGACAGATATACATACACACATATAAACACAAACTTCATAAAGGAAAAAGAACAATTTTTAAACAGCAAAATTTCAAACTTTTTGTGAATTAAAAGAGGAAAAGGTGTGATTTCCCACTGTCGTGGTTTTCCTTTAAAAGAGATGCTATGTGCTGGGCCATACTTAGTGTCAAAGTTGGGAGTCTGAGGCAAGAGGATCCCTTGAACTTAGGAGTTCAAAGTTCGCAGGAGCACCATAACAAGATCCTGTCAAAACAATTCTGTGAATGGTGGACCGAGAGGAAGAGGCATTTTCTCTAGTGGTGTAGTGTTGTGGATGGCCCTGGTGCTGTAAAGGAGCCAATCACTGGGCACTCGAGTAGGCAGAACTTCTGTTTGGATGGAGGAAGAAAGGAAGCAGGAGAGAGTTACTTCCTTTTAGAACCAGGACAGCAGAGGGGTAAGATGTAACTGCTAGAGTTTCTTGGTTATAATGGCAGATCCTCAAGGATTTGCTACTGGAAGAATCAGATTAGGATTAAGTTGTAGTTGTTGCGCCCAGAGATTGAGTTACCATTGTTTCTGAACTAAGTCTGTGTGGTGTTTTCCTTCTCTGAGAGGCTCGTCTGGGTTCAAGAGAGAAAGGTATGGTGGCAAAGTGTGGGTTTGCCCAAGGTGCTTCACAAAGGCCGTGGGGGATCTGAAGCACGGGGTTGGTGTGGTAGCGGCTCACCAGTGGGAGTCTCGCCAGCTGGGAGGAGAGACTGTGGAGTTCAGAGTTGGAACCTCCATGAAATAGAAACAGGTCGGCCTTTGCCCGCCACTGCATGGTTGGCCAGGATGCCAGGGCAGAGGCACAAACATGAGAATGTGCTGTTCTACTTGTGTGTGTGTGTGTGTGTGTGTGTGTGTGTGTGTGTGGTTTTTCAAGACAGGGTTTCTCTGTGTAGCCCTGGCTGTCCTGGAACTCAGAAATCTGCCTGCCTCTGCCTCCCAAGGGCTGGGATTAAAGGCGTGAGCCACTACTGCCCAGCCAGTTCTACTTTTTTATTACTTCCCCCAACGAGACTCACTCAGATCCCCCAGAAGTGGGGCTAGTTGGGGAGAGGATTAATGGAAGTGTCCTGGATGACATTTCACTAATGATAAACATGAGTGAAACACAATGTGCACACACATGAAGTGTCATGAGGCCTGTTAGTTTATATAACTAATATATTCTAATAAAAGGAACCGCCTAGGAGAGTAAGAAAGCACACTCCCGGGCGTATTTATAAGGAACAACAACAACAGAAGGGCGGAAGCACAGGCTTGCTTCTCTCTGCTCCCTCGCAGCCAGGAGGTGAACATCTCCCCCTCACACCCTTGCTTCAGCAAGGACAAGAACCCACAGGGCTGGCTGACAACAGCTGTAATTCTAAAACTGTGAGCCACGAAAATTCACCAAAAGGAAAAAAAACCAACAACAAAAACTAGCAACAATAAGCCCCTGCTAAGTATCTTACTAAAAGGACAGACTGGCCTCGAATATACTGTACTGGCTGAGGGGATGGAGTCTCATAACCGCAAAAGAGACATTCTCTCTCATCCACAGACCCCCAACTTTAAATGTGTTAAAATGGGTTGAGAATTGGCCTAAGTTATGAAACTAGGCATCTGACCACTGGAGAGCAGAAGGCATTATAAAAGTAGGGGGCAATGTCTTGTGACAAGAAACCAGACAAGCTACTGGGAAAGGGAGGAAGAAATGTGAGAAAAGTGGGAAAAGGAGAAAAAAAAAAAAACCCAAATAATACCACAATGAAACATGATGCTTTGTAAGCTAATAATGCTTTTTTAATTAAAAAAATCTAGTTTTTTGGAAATTTTTGAATTAAGGGCCTCTAGCTCACTGTTTTACAACCTATGATCCTAGCTCTTGGGAGGTAGAAACTGGCAGATCAGATTTATGATCATCTTCAGGTAACTGGACTACATGAGACACACTACTGTCTCAGGAAACCTAGAACAGGCAAAGACTCCAGGGCCTGGGGAGAGCTGGAAAGGTCTCTACAAGACTAGCTTCTTTCTTAGCCCTCAGAGAGAGCAGCAGGCCATCCAAAGCCATTAAAGGACGCCTGTCAGCTCTTCTGTCTTTCAGAGGAACTTGTTGAAAACTAATAATGTGTATTCTCTAAGCCTTTACATTTAAATAATGATTCTGACCAGAAACAGAGGTTAAGGCTTTAAGCAACCTAAATATCACCTCTGTGTAAGCGCAAGTCAAAACAGATAAATCTCAAAATAATCTCTGTGTCATTGAGAGTGACTTCCATTCATGAAAACAGAACGCATTCCAACCAAATAGGTTGGTGTCACTACCAGTTTCAGATGCACATCCACGGGACACACCTCAGTTCTGTAATTTTACTGCAATGCTCACGTGAGTTGCTGTGGAGACATCTGTAAGCAAGTGTATCCTATACCTATTTGAAAATGGGCCTAACTCAGAATGGCCAGAAGGTCTGAACCAAAGGTATGTTCGGGTGGTGTAGCGCACGGTACAGGATGACAGCGCAAATGTCTAAGTACTCAAAAACACTGCTCCTCAGACTGCGAGGAAGACGTGACGGAGCAGGAGTGGCTACTGAATCTTGGACGAAGCACAAAAGGAAGTGGCGGGGACCCAATCACCAGTATCTGGGGGCTACCGCACTAGATAAGGCATCCCTGGAGTAGAACCGGATGTTTCCTGCCTAGGTGCCCCACCTCCCTTTTTGGGGCAGGAAGCCATGGAACTGAGAGAGGAAGGCTAAAGTGTATGTTAATTTTATTTTGAATAATTCATAATTCCTACCTTTTCAAGATCTTCAATTCTCTTTTCCAAGGTGCTGCTTGAGGCGGAGTTGGCCGGCGCGTTTGAGTCTCTGTTGTGTCTACTGAAAGCGCTTCTGTCTGCTCGGGGGTATCTATTTGAGATTTCATCTTCTGGGGCACTGCTTGTGCTGTGGAAATAGGAGTGAATATTATAGAAACATTCCTAGCACCCTAAAAGAAAAATGTCAAGGCTGTTTTCTCTTTAGTCTGAACAACTAACCCTCTCTGAGGAGGCGGGGAATTTGTTTACAGCTGTAGAATGTAATCCTCAGTCTCTCACAACCAGGAGAAAAGGATAAAAGCACATTAATTCTTTCAGCTGAGTGGCTGTTAGAGTCAGGCATTGTTCTGGGTCCTGAAGATGCTGACAGCAACCACAAGCTCCTGTTGTCCTTTTTAGCAGGGAATGCCACCAAGGTCAACAGAGTAAAATGACACACCAGAGTAAAATGGACTGGAACAGAATGGATATCTCAGACATCTGCGGTGAAATTTACTTCTCTTTCTTTTTTTCCCCATACATTTTTTTTTAATAGGCCTTGGGGCACACACCTTTAATTCCAGCACTAGGGAGGCAGAAGCAGGCAGATCTCAAGGAGGCAATTTGAGGCCAGCATGCTCTACAGAGTGAGTTCCAGGTCAGCCAGGGCTAAACAGAGAAACCCTGTTTTCAAACAAACAAGTAAATGAAAATGAAATAGCCTTTTATTTTCAGAGTTCAAAGTCTCATTTAAATTCCAAAACATTAAAAAATGTAATTTGAATGGGAAAAAAAGTAAAGAACTGTATAATAAAGTTGCATATTTCCAACTGAGTCTGCATGTGGGCAACGACTTCCATGCTGGGAACTTCTCAGCCAGCACTTTCTCAAAATTAAACACCAGCTTAGAGCTGACTGATAGCACTGTCAACATGTAAGGGGCTCAGCGGAACAGGTGTTGCCCTGCTCTATCTTCTCCTACAATACAATCACACCCAAACTTTATGGCTTCAGATAACACACTTATTGACTCAAAGTTTCTGTTGTTCGGGAATTTAGAGGCAGCTTAAGGAGGTAATTAAGGCCGTGGGTCTCTAGTGAACTGTTTGTCAAAATGTGGGAGTAATCTGAAGGCTTCACTGCCCTGGAGGGTCGGCCTGTAAGCCCTCTCAAGCAGCTGTGTGTGAAGACACTCAGTGCCCCCCTGCCCCAGGCCAGAGACCACCATTCCTCCTCACATGCATCCTTTGAGTAGGCTACTTAATCCGTGACAGCAGGCTTCCGGAGAGATCAAGTTTTTGGATCCAGGCCAGAGGCTGTCGTGTCTGCCACACCCCAGTCTCTCATGCCACCACACCTGTGTCCTTTTGCTATACATATGATCCCCTCTGGTGAGGTAACCAGGAGGAAGGGCTCACAGGGGCATTTGGGGACTCATCTATAGTAGATTACACTAGTACATCTAGAGTGAAACAATTTCTTTGATAACACTTTAGAAACTAGTCTCATGGAAGCAGGCTGACAAAAGATACTGTAAAGCAACTTCAGCAAGCTCAGGATAGTAATTTTTTAAAAAAAATACTAAATGGGCTGGGCGGTGGTGGCGCACGCCTTTAATCCCAGCACTTGGGAGGCAGAGGAAGGCAGATTTCTGAGTTCGAGGCCAGCCTGGTTTACAGAGTGAGTTCCAGGACAGCCGGAGCTACACAGAGAAACCCTGTCTTGGGGAAAAGAAAGAAAGAAAGAAAAAAAATACTAAATGAGCTAGGCAGTGATGGTACACGCCTTTATTCCCAGCATGTGGGAGGCAGGGCCAGGCCGATGTCTGTGAGTTTGAGGCCACCCTGGTCTACAGAACAATTTCTAGGATAGCTGGGGCTACACAGAGAGACTCTGTTTCAAAAAAAAAAAAAAAAAAAAAAAAAAAAAACAACACAAAGCAAACCAAACAAATCAACCCCTACTCCCCTCAGAAAACAATATTAATGGAAAGATCTATAAGCTATGCTTTGGAAAATTTTTGTTTTCAAATATTTAAGTATTTGAATTAAATATTTGTATTAAAACATTTCACTTGAAATATTTTATATGCAAGATTTAGTTTGAATGTAATTGGTCCCCATAGACCCATAGGGAGGTGTGGCCTCATTAGAGGAAGTGGGTCACTGGAGGCGGGCTCTGAGGTCTCATATATGCTCAAGCCACGCCTGGTGACAGCACCTTTCTGCAGCCCTTGGACCAAGATGTGGAACTCCTCCAGCACCATGCCAGCCTGCCCGAACATGCTTCTCACCATGGCAACAATGGGCTAAGCATCTGCAGCTGTGACCGAGCCCCTAGTTAAAGGTTTTCTTTTAAGAGTTCTGGTCATGGTGTCTCTTCACAGCAGTAAAACCCTAACTATTGCTTTCAGAGCAATAATGGACTTCTGATTTACGAAGTTCCCAGTCAGACCTTTTCATTCTATCTGGTCTTATGGGATCTGATGGTAATTTTCAAATACACTCATCGATTATTCTAACTTTACTAAGAGCCCACAAAGGCAAGCTACAGGAACTTCACCAGATAATTGCTGCTTTTTGTTGTTGTTCTTTTGATCTTATCTGCCATTGAAAAACATCTGACATTCTATCCCCGCACAAAAGGTTAAGGTGATTAAAAAGGAGAAATGGGGGATGGGGTGGGGGGGTTGCTAGCCAACAAGTAAATCTAAAGCACGAATTTATAGAGCAGGCCACCAAACTACTTTCTTATCTTGCAAAAAACACCCAAAGTTCACCTGAAGTTCAAATACTTCTGACTGAAAAATTCCCTTTGAAAGCCAACATATAACCACTTAGCATACAAGAGTCAATTAGCCTGAACGATAAGATCAAACCAAGCTAATTTTTTTTTCAGGAATTTCAGACTTAAGGCATTAATGTTTAGCCTTTAGTAAACCACTGCGAATTTGGTAGACTGCGTTCAGCTGACACAGCAAGGTTTTCTCTAACGCTCACATTGTGATGTAAGCCCCCCTGTCTTTCAAGTGTGGCTGCTTCATCATTATCAGAGCGCGTTTAAAAGCAAGGCAGGACAGCAAGCTACAAGTAGCCCTTTAAAACCCATGTATTTTACAGCAAGTTGTGTTTATCTGCAATGAAGCTGAAAAATACCTTGTTCTTCTTGTCAGTAATCAATGCATTCCCCAGTCTACGGAAGTTCTTACCTGTCTGAAAGCTGACCTTCTTAAAAAGACTTCCCACGGATCTTGTACCAACCCACACACTACACAGATCTGACTAGGGTGATGAATGCCAAGTACAGAGGCCAGACGACAAGCTTAAGTGTCATTCCTCAAGTGCTATCGCATTCATTCATTCACTCATTCATTCATTCATTTGAGACAGAATCTCACTAAATAGACCATGCTGAATTTGCTAGCCATCTCCAGGATCTCCTTGTCTCTGCTTCCACAGCACAGGGACACTACAAAGGCAGGCTCAGGCTACTGTGGCTCAATTTTTTTAGGTGGGCTCTGAGGATTAAACGCAAGTCCTTGAAATTTAGGGCAAAGCCATTCCCTCCAGCCCCAACCTTCCTTAATAGCAATTTGAAGTAAAACCTGGTAAGAAGCTCACAAATACTTATTAATGATTTGACAATCCTGCACATCCTCTTTATGCTAGTTAAATGCATTTCCTCAAGCAATCAATTTGTTTTGAACATATTATGTCATGCATGCAGACACCATGCGAAGTTTCGTGCTCACGCTGCCCCGTTAGCCAATGCTTCTTCAAGAAAATGCGCCATCAGCATGGTCCTTCCTTATCATCACGGCCGAACCCTGAACTCAGCTACACTAAGGAAAAAATGCTTCCCAGAGTGGTGCAGACTCGTCCCGGATGTCTCTGGAACGACTGTAACGGTCACAGTTCAATTTTCTACTGGTGTCAGAATAAGAAAAGAAATATGTCCTTATTTTAGAACATCCAGTAAAACCTGCCTTGTTGTTAGTAAATTGAAATTCAAGATAAATATAAATTCGCTAAGAGTTAGTTAGGAAGCATTCAAAAAGCCAAAACTTGACATAATGAAAATGCACATTTTTCGAGTCCTGAATTACCGACACAAACAAACCATATGCTCTAACATCCTCGCCACGCCGGACTGACAAGTGGCTTCCCGAAGCTCAGGTGTCCATGTATACACTCTGCAGATGTGACCAGTCTATACCCCACACACAGATCTGCGTGCTAGCTGTGGACGGAGAAGCAAGCGTGACCTCAGAGGATGCGGCTTGGCCATGCTCGAGGCTCCCTCTAGAAGGCTGCAACAAACTGTCCAAGGGCTGCCCCGTGTTTAAACTTCAGAAGACTAAGGTACTTAGTCTTACTAAGGTCTTACTAAGGTAAGACAGGAATCAGAGAGCAGCAGGGCAGCCCCAAAGGTTAAAACACAAATGCAAACAGAAGATAAGAGGACAGAAAAGCCAGCAGGAAACCAGAAAGCTATTCTACAGAAGAATTCAAACTAATCCAAACTCAAAAGTCTCCAGGGTTTTCGCGGCAGACCCATCTTGTGCCTCCTTTACCTGCTGTTTTGTGGGATTTACGATAATCATATAAAGTAGTACGTATTAACCGTGTTGCCAAAATACAGTATACAAAGGATTGGAAAAAGTCCCAAATTGTTTTCTTTATTTGTGCTGCAATATTTGTTTCTCAGGGGAAATGACCATTAAGTTTTACGTCTTAAAAGAATATTGCATATGCTTCATTCTTTCTGAAGATCTCTTTTAATACCTCATATATAGAAATTCAGAGAAGGATCTATTTGTATATTTGTGTGTGTGTGTGTGTGTGTGTGTGTGTGTGTGTGTTTCAAGACAAGGTTTCTCTGTGTAGCCCTGGCTGTCCTCTGTAGACCAGGCTGGCCTCGAACTCAGAAATCCGCCTGCCTCTGCCTCTCAAGCGCTGGGATCAAAGGCGTGTGCCACCCCACCCCCCACCCCCGGCTGTATATTTGCTTTTAGTGGCTCTCACAGAGATGTAAGATCTGGAAGATGTCTAAGAAGATCACTTAAGATCTCAAAATCAAGCCGGGGGTGGTGGAACACGCCTGTAATCCCAGCACTTGGGAGGCAGAGGCAGGTGGATTTCTGAGTTCGAGGCCAGCCTGGTCTACAGAGTGAGTTCCAGGACAGCCAGGGCTACACAGAGAAACCCTGTCTTGAAAAACCAAAAAAAAAAAAAAAAAAAAAAAAAAAAAAAATCTCAAAATCATGTTTAGTTTATGAAACACATTTGATTTTGTTTACCTTGCCCGATGAAAAGCCACGTGGTCAGTTTTGCACTTAGGAATTTGGTCGTGTTTTCCCTGTAAAGTTCCTAACTTTGGACTTTACCTATTTTTGTGATTGTTAGTTAAACTAGATAATTTATAAACGCATTACACAGTCTTAATTTCAATGCTGTGTGCAGAGACAAAGTGGACAAAGAATATTGCTTTCTGGACACCTTCAGTGTCCAGTGGCCACAGGATGAGGCATTCAGGAAGGAATGTGTAAGCACAAGAGCAGCTGAACAGCCAGCCCCACACCCGCAGACCAAAAGGTAAATACAACCAAGATGGCAACCGGTGCTGGGAACCCCGCTCCTCCAGAAGGCGAAGATAGGGGGACCTACTTGGGCCCTGGAGTTTGAAGTCAGCCTAACCAGCCCAGTGAAACAACATCTCAAAGCCATACACAAACAAACAAACAAACAAACAAATTTATTGAAAGTAAATGGGAGACTGTAATAATAAACACCTGCACCCTGACAGATAATCTTATACACACACCTTCACTTGGGAAATCACTAGCTTGGAGTCAAGGAAAGCTAACAGGAAGTCTGGCAACTAGTGGCACAACCTTTAATCCTAGCACTCAGCCAGGAGAGGCAGGTGGATCTCTGTGAATCAGCGGCCAGCCTGGTCTACGGAGCAAGGTCCAGGACAGCCAAGGCTGCAGGGAGGAACCCTGTGGGGGCAGGGGTGGTGGCGGTGGCAAACCTAACTGCAACGAACGGGAACTGGGCACACGGTGCAGCTGCGGAACCTCGGCCTCGCCCGTGTGCGGCCCTCAGGTCCATTCTAGTATCTAAAACAAGGGGAATGGGAAGTCATTGAAGCAGGAGAGGGGACAATTCCTGTTACAGAGCTCACTATAGACCAGCAAAGATAGCACAGTGGCCGGCAGTTAGGTTAGGCTGCTGGAATCAACCAAGGAGCGTATGGTGGGTGGTACAAGAACAGACTTCAGCCAGCTCGGCCGGGCTTGAAGAGCCAGGTGAGATGAGATGAAAAATGAATAATAAAGCAGCTGCAGCCGAGGCCCTGGTTCACAGAGCCCACGGCTCACTTCAAGAGTAAACCTGCGTGTTTACTACTGACGGCGACTGTGGAAACACTTCTGAATGTCCTAGCACAAGAGATAAAAGAGAAAGTAAATAAATTCTGAGGGAGCCAATTACTAATTAATGTGCTAAATACCGAGAAGGAAAGACAAAGAATGCGGAGACAAGGAAGAAAGCCAAGGCGGGGCTACGAAGTCTTGCCACCATGCAGAAAAGCAGTGTCCTTTAGACATGTTAAAGTCCACATTCTCTGTAGTGACCTAAGACATCAGGCAAAAATGATAACCAACAAAACACTAAAATATGGTTTCATTTGTTCAGAGAACAAGCTTCAAAGAATGTGTTGGAAAGGGAAGGAAGACTGTTGAACAAAGGTGGCTAGAACTGTCCTTCCTTCTCACAGGGGGATCACACCACTTCAGGGAGAGAAACAGAGGGACAGGAACTCAGTGAGAGAAAGATGGGGACCTGGGAAGGCATCACAAAGCATAATAGACTATCGATGTGACGCCTGCCCAAAGCCAGGAGTAACTCCTCTACTATAGCCTCCAGGTGCAGGGCTAGTTCTGCACAGCCCCTGCGCATCCCTGTGGTCCCTGGCGGCTGCCCTGACAGGGGTGTCCCATGTTCTCTGGTAGTAAGATGAGTCACAGACATCAATGCTGACCCAATACTGCACAGCCACAGACCCGGACTTGGCCCTCAGTGGTAGCTTCGCCTGGGACCTCTGGAGGTTTGGTCTCTTGCTAGGTATCGTAATGCTCAATTCTATACCACAAGAATTAGAGGAGTAACTTCTGTATACAAGCTTCAGTTGTGCATACCTTGTTCCTCGATTTAAAACTATTGGCTAAATAAAATTGGGTGCGGCCAATGACTCGAGGGCTTAGAGAGTCTGGAGTGACCTGGTGGGAGGAGGAGAGACCAGAAGAAGAGGAAGAAGGAAAATGGAGGTGAAGCTTCTGTGAGGGGAGACGGACCATGAGCACATGGTCAGGAGAGAGCAAGGATGGGGGCACACTGCTGGGGTGGTAGCCAGGCCTAGAGCTAAAGGAGTAGACCAGGGTGACCCCCCCAGTAAATGTCAAAGTCAACCCCCCCCCCCATAGTCGCAATTATTTGTAAACTAGTTGGGGATAAGCTTGACTTGTTTGTGCTATGATCTGGCTACAATAGAGACCTCACCAGGTGGCAGAGCTGGCCACTCACAACAGGCTTCTCCTCTCCTCCCCGGAGTGTCCAGGTCCCTCTCTCTTCATAATGCTCAAGCTGCTCCACTTCTCCTTCTCTCCCATCTGACCACCACACACTCACACGACGGGCCCCTGGGTGACCTCTGACACGTGGGTGCCTACGGCCTGCCCGCGGTGTGTACCAGAGGGCAGGGCTGTGAGTGGCAAGGCCATCTGCAGATCTGTTTTCCTCCTGTGCCGCGCTGTGGTAGTAGGCTGCTCCACGCTGAGCTGAGGGCTGGGGGGCAAGTCTTTTGGTGCCCACACCACGTGGCATGGCAGAATATATAAGTCTGTCTTGCTGCACTGCCTGGGGTTGATTTTTAGGTGTCCTGGGCATAAGGCAGCTTTGTCCAGCAAGCCAGGTCTCAAGCTAGAAAGAACAAAAAGACTACCATCTGTCCTACCCATGACCAATATAAAGACACCACCACCACCAAGCTGTCTCTTTGCCCACTGCAAGGGGGACCACCATCGCTTTTGATCACTGCTGTTCGGCATCCTGAAGCATTGCAAACTACAGTGAGCAAGAGTTTGGTGCCATCAGCATTTACATCTGCACAACAGAGGGATGGGCCCCTCTGCCGCCATCTTCCTTAGCATCCTGGTTACCGCTGACCTGTCAACACTCACTTTGCATCCCCTCTGCATACAGCCATAGCCTTGCAGCTGGCCCACTGCATTAGGACTGCCTTTCAGCAGGGCCTGTGCTCCCACACTCCTGGAGCTCATGCCCACCAATACTACCTCCACAAATGCCTGCAGTTTAGACAGCCCAGGCCACGATGATTGTAACAGAAAAAACAATCATATGGAGGCACCACTGATAACCAAAGCCATGGTATCTGCCTAAAACGACCCCTAGATTCACATAAGGAATTTCCTCTGGAAAACCTACTGCATAAAATTGAAAGGAGACAGCAAAGCAGCTGTACAGGCAACATAGAACACGGGAGGCGAGCCGGGTGGTGGTGGCGCACGCCTGTAATCCCAGCACTTGGGAGGCAGAGGCAGGTGGATTTCTGAGTTCGAGGCCAGCCTGGTCTACAGAGTGAGTTCCAGGACAGCCAGGACCACACAGAGAAACCCTGTCTCGAAAAAACCAAAAAAATAAAAAAATAAATAATAAATAATAAATAAATAAAGCTGTCGACCTGTTAGCTTAAGCAGGAAGGAGGTGGGAGTTCCAGCAGGGAGAGAGGATTCTGGGATAGAGTGGGGCGTGGAAAGAGATTCTCAGCCAAATGCTGATGGAAAAGGTCACTGGAAACTGAGAAGAGGAAACCAGCCCTGTGGCACTCAAAGAATAGAATAAATGGATTAAATAAGTTATGAGTTAGCTGGGGAACAAGCCCAAGCTTAGGCAGAAGCATTCATCACGAACTAATCCAGTCGCAGAGTTATTATTTTGAGGCCAGGTTGAAGGGAACATATATCAGATAGAACAACTGAATAACCCTAGAACAGTTCTCAACCTGTGGGTCATGACCCTTTGGGGTCAAATAACCCTTTCAGGAATCACACTTCAGATATCCCACATATCAGATATTTACATTATGATTCATAACAGTAGCAAAATTCCAGTTATCAAGTAGCAACAAATAGTTTTTTCACCATAAGACTTTATAGTGGGGAGGGAGTCACATATCAGATATATACATTATGATTCATTACAGTAGCAAAATTACAGCCCTGCAGCAGCAATGGAATAATTTTATGGTTTGGGGGTGGTCACCACAACATGAGGATCTGTATCAAAGGACTGCAGCACTAGGAAGATTGAGAACCACCATTCCAGAAGAAAATCCCAACATGAAAGCAATCTATTACGTTCTTGAAAAGAAATTTAAAATAACGATCCTAAGGAAACCAAGTGAAATGCAATAGAGTGCAAGTAGTCAACACCTGAATAAATGAAGGGCATTCCCCTGGCACCGACGAGAAACCCAACAGAAATCGGAAACAAGCAGAAATGGAGAAATGGCATCATTCAATCAACGAGAGAGTCACAAGACAGAAGAAGGCATGACGGTAGAAAAGGGTGAGATAAAGGAGAACGGTGTGGGCATAAACAAAATGCAGTGTGTGTGTGTGTGTGTGTGTGTGTGTGTGTAATCCACGTATGTATATGCATGAAACTATCAAAGAATGTTGATCAATAAAAAAAGAAAAAAGAAAAAGAAAATGCAGCACAGGCACATAAGAGTATACTACTCAGGGCTAGAGAGATGGCTCAGTGGTTACAAGCACTGGCTGCTCTTCCAGAGGTCCTGAGTTCAATTCCTAGTAACTACATGGTGGCTCGCAAACATCTGTAATGGGATCTGACACCCTCTTCTGGTGTGTCTGAAGACAGCTACAGTGTACTTACATATATTAAGTAAATAATAAAAAAAAAATTTAAAAGCATATTTACTCAGTGTAAGAAGAACAAATTCATGCCCCTTGTGGAGAAATGAAAGATAATATCAGGTAAGAGGCACAGTAAGCTGGGCGCAAAGGTTGATCTCGGTGAAGATGGAACAGTGATCGCTAGCGACTAGGAAGCGGGGGGGGGGGGGTGGGTGGGTTAGGAAGGCAACATAATGTATATAAAATGTAGTCACACGGAAGTATTTGCTCTGGTGTTCCTGATCACAGTATGGGAATTTAGTCCATGATAGTTTATGACATACTTCAGTATGAGCACAGAGATTCCTAAGTAGGCAGGGGGTAAACTTAAGGGATGGATATCTGAATGACTCTAATTTGATCATTACATTATACACATACAGTGAATTATTATGTGACCCTATAAATATGAACAAAGAAACATCAATTAAAAAACAACAAAACCAGGAAGTTTCACTGATTAGTTGTAAGACCCTTGAATGTTAGAATGTCGATACATAAATAAAACCCCATGCATGTGTGAAGGCAGAGTGATTACTGAAAATTAAATCAGCCTTTTGGCCCCCATACACACTAGATCAGAAAGAGAGGCCATCATACTCATGCAGGGCTGTGTTACTTGATTTTGTTGCCAAATTTAGCTCTTTATCCTAAAGCAGAATTGTTTCCAACCTATTTTGTAGGCCGGATATGCACAATGGAAAATATTCAGGATAAAAAACTGTTTCATGAACTCCAAAAGGTTTATGATGTTCTAGTTAGGAATGTTAACACAAACCTAAGATCCAAAGAGAAAACTGGCTGCTCTCAGTCACAGAGATATTAAGTACCACGGTCAGCAAAGGGAAAATCATTAGCAATATTATCGTAGATAAATACCACCCTTTACTGGAAGTTTCTCCCCTCCTGGGAATTTTCACATCTGTGGAAAGATGAGAGGGCGCTGCTGTGTTCAGGAAAATAACACTGTTATTCTAAAGCTATCATAAGAATGAGATCGGCGGCATTAAGGGATTACAGTCAGAGGAATTTCCCACTAATACAGACATTTTAAAGCTCAGAAATGAGATGAAATACAAGACTCATGGGTAAAATCCACGAAACAATGGGGTATTAAACATTCAGAAGTGTTAGACAGATCATGACCTTCCTAAGTAGCCAGTAAGCACAGGACAGGCCTCCCACTCCTAGCCTTTCACACCCCTTCCTTTAAATACAAGCACACACAACTAAAATCCAAAACCAGCACCAGGCTCTTTATTAAAACTGGGACACATGCTCACTGTAAGAAACAGGGAAGGTTTTTTTACAATTTATTTTTATTTTATGTACATTGTGTTGTTACCTGCTTCTGTGTCTATGGGAGGGCGTTGGATCCCCTGGAACTGCAGCTACAGTCAGTCAGTGCTCTTAACCACTGAGCTAACTCTTCAGCCCCTACAGACTAGATCTTAAAAAGGAATTGCTTTTCTCTAAAGGACCACAGCCCCATCTCAAAGGACTAATTGTCTTTCCATATAATTTTTTCATTCAAAGGTTTTCTTAGTTCGTCCCTGTCCAGCTGCTTCTATCCCGTCTTACACGGTGACTGCTGGCACAGAGAGGTCGAGGTAAGCTAACAGGACGCCAGCCACTAAGACCGATTTATCCCTGCATCTCTTCTATACTCTGAAATGTATACATGTAAGAGTATTTGTTCAGGGGGGTTAAGAGCTCTTGTAGGAGACCCAGATTTGGTTCCCAGCGTCCATACAGTGGCTCACAATCCTCTAAGTCCAGTTCTGTGGGGTCTCATGGCACCAGGCATGCATATGGTAGTACACAGGCATACACAAAATAAAAATTCTAAATCTAAAAAAGGGTTTATTCAGAGTATCTCAAAGCAAACACATTTATCTTATATAAGGGAAGTCTTCCCACACAAAGGCATAGATTCAGTTTATTAAGACAAGCGTCCAGAGGTAAGCCTCCTGGCCTGCAGTGTAAGCTTGTGGAGACCAGTGCATGATATAAAACCCTTCAACACAAGCTAAATATGCTAAAGATTCAGGAAAAACATCAATATGGCATTTGATTATAGAACGGGGATAGATGTTTATGGAAGCCAGCATCGCAAGAACTACATGATTCACATGTAGCTCATGATTCACCGTGGTGTGTGAGGAGGAGGAGGACGGGGGAGGAGTGGATGTTACTCGGCCCACAGGGAAAGCAGGCTGCTGTCTGCACTTGAGCTGGCTGACAGACAGGTAGCTGGCATATACCTGACTGTGCTCTGTGTGTTCCTATGTGCGTGTCATCTTACATGCACATAGAATATGAATTCTGAGGAAGGGTAAGCTTGTCCCCTAATGCATCAATAAGACGAATTTCCTCTCCACAGCAGGCTTTAACTTACACCAGAGGGGCTGACTCTAAAGAGAATATTGGCATTTAAGGAAAAGAATGACAGTCACACTTTCCTCAAGTTCAACAGCACCTGTGGCTTCCCCAAACCAGAGGCAGCGAGGTTTTTCCGTGTATTCCTGGCTGAGAGCAGCCATGGTTTATTGGACTGAACATGAAGTTGCAGACACCCATGTTACATCGAGGAGCTGAGGGGATGTATAACTAACTGTACATCTATTGTACGAGATGAAAAGCCATTTATAAAATAAATCAGCAATAAAAAATAATGGCAAGAGTGTTTGGTTTAGATGACAGGATTATGTTTTGTTTGGGTTTTTTTTGTTTTTTGTTTTTTGTTTTTGTTTGTTTGTTTTTTTCGAGACAGGGTTTCTCTGTGTAGTCCTGGCTGTCCTAGAACTCACTCTGTAGTCCAGGCTGTCCTCGAACTCAGAAATCCACTTGCCTCTGCCTCCCAAGTGCTGGGATTACAGGCGTGCGCCACCACGCCCGGCGGATTATGTTTTGTTAATACCAAATTTCTGTACTTATCACATTTTCATTAAGAAATATACATTGCTTTAAAAGGCACACAAGAGGGACTACGGGATGGCTCAGTGGGCAAACTCTCTCACCATACACGCCTGCAAGAGGAGTTTCATCTCGGCCTCCTATGGAAAGGTGGAAGGAAAATCATTCTGCAAAGTCGTTCATACTTTGATACCGTGTGCCTGGCTACCTGACTTTAACCCTTGGAACCCAAATAAAGGTGGGAGGATAGCCAACTCTCCCACCCTCAATAAGTCCTTCCGGACTTAACTTCTCTTTCTCCAAAGTTTATCCAATGTACTGGAAACCTCACCAAGTGAACACTCTACTGACAGAATTACATACCAGGAAAAGTCCCAAACGCTGCTGATCCATCATTCCCAAACTAAGTATCAGAAATGTCACAGTGCTCATCTCCAAATGGATGAAATTAAAAATGAAAAATAGTATGTGGGGCTTTCTAGAGGAACAAGGGTCCCCTGCACCTTAGAAGCACCACATGGCCAGCCTGATGCTCCACAGAGCTAAAAGCCCGCATTCTTGACATTTGTAATTAGTGAGAGAAGTACACAGGGGGCCAGAGACTTGAAACCCCTCAAGACTTCTCAGAGTGATTGCCATCTGTGTGTCTGTACAAGTCATTTAATTTATAGAAAGCCGTGTCTAACGTGTGATACCGATGTTTTATCTCTTAGGCCATTCCTCATTTCTGTCACCCCCATTTGTTAAGAGACACCCTCGTCAAGAAACACCCGTTTTCTGATCACTGCTACAACTTGCTGACAGATTAGGGAGAGTAATGAAGTGTTGACAGACTGTGTAAGATAACCCCGGGAGATAAAGAATGAATAATTTCAGATATGAGTCTGGGCTCTGTACGAGCTTCTCGGACTACATTAAAATACAGTCATTACAAGCGTTGTCTATGGGTGCCTCCTTAGCACAGTAGGCAGCGCGCCAGTCTCATATTCTGAAGGTCCTGAGTTTGAACCTCAGAGGGGGCAGCCTTAATGTTTAAGCCGGGTGGTGGTGGCGCACACCTTTGGTCCCAGCACTTGGGAGGCAGAGGCAGATGGATTTCTGAGTTCGAGGCCAGCCTGGACTACAGAGTTCCAGGACAGCCAGGACTACACAGAGAAACCCTGTCTCGAAACCCGCCCCCCCAAAAAAAAAACCCAAAACAACAACAACAAAAAAAAAACCCAGTCATTACACCTCAAAAAGAACTATTACAGATTTAAATTTCAGTATTTACTCATTTAAGCAGGGTCTCCCTATTAGCTCAGGCTAGCCTCAAACTCGCCATTCCTTGGTCCTCTCAGGTGCTGTGGCTATTTAAAAGTGCGCTTAGTAATAATAAACAGGGCTGAAAAGTAGCAAGCCTCCTGCTTCAGGCTACAAAAATAAATGTGTAAACAGATGAACATATCACAAAGAAAACAATGGATTTTAGACCTTAAAAATAAAAAACACAGGCTGGAGAGATGGCTCAGCACTTAAGAGCACCAACTGCTTGCTCTTCCAGAGGTTCTTAGTTCAAATCCCAGCAAACACATGGTGGCTCACAACCATCTGTAATGGGATCTGATGCCCTCTTCTGGTGTGTTTGAAGAGAGCAATAGTGGTGTATTCATATGAATAAAATGAATAAATAAATCTCTTAAAAAATAGAAAACACACACCAGGGAAACCAGCTTCTTACTAATTTGACAAAATGGCAACTTTGTAACAGCTTTGGGGAGGACCGTTGATTTATGTTACTGGTGTGTGTCTGTGTGTGTGCACGCACGCATGCATACACAGGTGTAAGTGCAGTGTCCGCAGAGAGTGAGGGAGGCACCAGCAGTTGTGAATTGCCTGAGCGGGTGCCAGAATCAAACTCTAACCCTCTGTAAAAGCAATCCTCACTCTAAACTGCTGGGCCATGTCTCTAGCCCCCCTGGTGAAAATGTCTTTCAAAACAAAACTAAACATAACCGAAGTATTCCCTCATTTAATTCCATTCAAAAACACCAATATAAAAGTGCTGTTTATAATTTAAATTTTGACTAGAATTGAGTTTGTTTAACATAGTTGATAGAGTATTCCCTCATTTAATTCCATTCAAAAACACCAATATAAAAGTGCTGTTTATAATTTAAATTTTGACTAGAATTGAGTTTGTTTAACATAGTTGATAGATTATCAACTTTTTGTTTTGTTTTGTTTTGTTTTTTTTGAGACAGGGTTTCTCTGTGTAGTCCTGGCTGTACTGGAACTCACTCTGTAGACCAGGCTGGCCTCGGAACTCAGAAATCCGCCTGCCTCTGCCTCCCAAGTGCTGGGATTACAGGCGTGTGCCACCACGCCTAGCTTTAGATTATCAAATTTTTATCTTTGTTTTCCAAACAACAAAAAGCCGATGGCAATTTTATTTTTTTATTTGAAAATATGTCACAGGGCTACGGTGGCGCACAACTTTAATCCTAGAACTTGGGAGGCATCGGCAGGCAGATCTCTGAGTTTGAAGCAAACCTCGTCTATAGTGCCAGGATATCTTGGGCTACAAAAAGAAACCCTGTCTGAAAAACAAAACAAAAACAAACAAAAAAGCCCAACAATAACAAAAAAACCAAAAACAAAAAGAAAGTCAAGTCAAAGCTAATTTGGCCATGGTCTGGCCAAAGAAAATTTGCTCTGTTGGGTTAATTTACTCATGGCACATAGGGGCTACTCAGTGCCATATTAAAGAAGTGTGCCTCATCAGGCACATACAAGCTCCAGCAGACACAGAGCGCTTTCTATGGCTCAGAAAGTTCCTGGTACTTGTTAGCTCCTCCCACACAGGCCCTCCCCTCCTCCCTCTTATCATATAGCCTGCCAAAAACAGGAAAAAAAAATTACATTTTACTTGTGCTTGCTTGGTATTAAAGCTCAGAGACCCTATTAGTAAATGTCTTACACCTATTAATTCGGGTCCTGTGGGGTCATAGCGGTGGACAGCCTCACACTGCCCTTGAGGGATGGACAGAGAACCTGACTCCAGCTCTGACAAAGAACACAGTAAGGCGAGCATCCGCAAAACAGTTCTCAGAGACAACTCCTGTTCCCAGCACACACCCATCGCTACCATCGCTACCACGGCCAACACCACCTCCACCACCTCTTCCCCACCCCTGCCTCGGACGGGCTGGTTCTAGTCACCAACTCCAGGCCTCGACAAACTTGAGAAAATAAAACTTGCTCAAGCCAGTTCGTTTATGGCATCTTGTCATTGCATTTGGTGGCCTTGTTTGGTCAGTGTGTGACTACGCGTCCGGAATAGGTCAGAAACGAGCAAGCTGTGGCGGACAGGCGCTGCAATTCTGTCTACGAGGGAATTTCTTCCTCTTTTCTTTCTTTTATTGTTTTAAAAAGATTTATTTAAGTATGTATTTTATACACATGGATGTTCTGTCTGCATGTATGCACACCAGAAGATCCCACGGGAGTGCAGTCAAATGGGACTACAGTCAGAGACAGTTGTGAGCCACCAAGGTGGGAATTGAACTCAGGACCTCTGGAATAGCAGCCAGTGCTGCTACCTGCTCAGCCATCTCTCCGGACCCAGGACTTTCTTTTTTTAAGAATGCAATGTTAAGGTTTTGAGTTTTTTGCTTCTGACAAAACACGTTAGTTAGTTAAGTTAGTTAAGTCCGCTTGGGACTGGCAATATCCTCGATCCTGCTAGTTACAACACAAAGACTCTTACCTTTTGTATCTGCCTGGAACTGTTCTCGATGGGTCCTGTAAAGCAAAATACGAGAAATCAGCTGCGCATGCGTGTCAGTACACCCCACAGCCTGCAGGGAGGCAGAACAGCGCCTGCCCAGGAGCTCTGGAGAGCAACCGCACTTGCACTTAACAGGCACACCCCTGAGCAAACAAAGAGAACCTGTATCTGGCTCTTCCCCAAACCAACCGTGTTTTAAAGTTTAATACTGAAAATTTTGGCTATGAGCTTAGCCCTTAATGGCTGAGCCATTCCTCCAGCCAGAAGCATTCAAAACACACATTACATTTCTTTCATTTCCTTTCCTTCTCTTCCCTTTCCTCCCTCCCTTCCTTCCTTCAAGTTTCACAGCAACAAGGCTGGCTTGGAATCAGCAAGGGACCTTGATCTACTGGTCTTTCTGTGTCCACCTCTGAGTGTCGGGATTATTTATGTGCACCGCCATACACACCCTGATTCTGGCAGGGGATCGATCCCACAGACTGGGGGGTGCTAGGCAAGAACTTAGCTTCTCAGGCTCCTCTCCAAACCTGACATCGTTACAGGCTTAATGCTATCTCCCTCTTTTATTATGTCCTCTTTAAAACAAAACAAACACAAAACAACAATGACAAAAACAAACAAACAAACAAACAAAAAAACAAAAACAAAAAGACCCAACCCTCCACCCCACCCCCCAAAAAGGGATTGGCCTGGTGGTGCACACCTGTAACCTCAGCATCAGAAGGCCGAGTCAGGAGAATCTCTGTGAGTTTGAAACCAGGCAAGATTACATGAAGAGACCCTGCTTCAAAAACAAGCAAGCAAGCAAGCAAGCAAACAAACAAACAAAACAACAAAAAAAAAACCCAAACAAAAATAAAAACAAACTCACAATGGGGCCAGAGAGGTGGCTCGGTTCAGAGCATTGGCTACCCCTGCAGGTCTGGAGTCCAAATCCCAGCACCCAAATGGCAGCCCACAACCATCCTGTGACCCTAGTCCTAGGGAGGAGACACACCCCTTTCTGGCCTCTGTTGGCACTTAAATGCACACACACACACACACACACACACACACGCACACGCATACATAGATAAAATTAAAAATTAAAAAAAATCTATAATGCACAACATACACACATAAATTAATGATGTTTAAAGACTAAAGCTAAAAATAAGACATAAGAAAAGTACATACTGCAGTGACCCTAAGCTACAAAGAAACAAAAGAGGAGACAGACAGATTTCTGAACATTAATATTAACGAGTAATTACTGTGCAAATAAGTAGGCAGTAACTGTGATAACTCTGGCTGCAAATACATCAAACTTAAGTGATGGGCCTTTAAAACCGATAACAGTGTTAAGTCTAAGGGAGATTATGTAATTCAAGAATCTCAGGTCTGGTTAACATGGAAGGATGAGCTTACTTTATAGACGGCCAGTTCTACAGCAAACACTGAAGACTGATACGACTAGCGACCTGGGCAGCAGTCCAGTCCACCATCAGGAGGAGGAGCTCAGCCTCTTTCCAACCTTCCAACGACACAGGCTACTGTGCAGCCGAGGCTCTAGGCTCTGGTTTCTTGCAGTGCTCTAACAGGACGCTGCAGCAATGCCCACTGTGTTGTGGGATTACATGACAGAAGTGGGCAGAGCAACGGGCACAGCAGGCTTGCAACGTCAAGCTGGTGGGATATAAAGTCCCTATCAACTTCTCCCACGTGCACGAACTATTCCCAATAAATTCTCACTAAGACAGTGTAAACCACCAAAAGATAATGGCCTTATCTCACTGTCTCATTTTTTAATTCTTTCTTTCCTTTTCTTTTTTCTTTTCTAAGATTTATTATATATATATATATGTGTATGTATATACATATATACACGTATATATGTACACATATATGTATACATATATATACACGTGTGTGTGTGTGTGTGTATATATATATATATATATATATATATATATATATATGTATGAGTACACTGTAGCTGTCTTCAGACACACCAGAAGAGGGCATCAGATCTCATTACAGATGGTTGTGAGCCACCATGTGGTTGCTGGGAATTGAACTCAGGACCTCTGGAAGAACATTCAGGGCTCTTAACCACTGAGCCATCTCTCCAGCCCCTCCCTCTTTCTTTCTCTTTTCTTTTCTTTTTTCTTTTCTTTTCTCTCCTTTCCTTCCTCCCTCTCTTCCTTTCCTTTCCTTTCCCTTTCTTTCCTTCCTTCTTTCCTTCTTTCTTTCTTTCTTTCTTTCTTTCTTTCTTTCTTTCCTCCCTCCCTCCCTCCCTCCCTCCCTCCCTTCCTTTTTTCTTTTCTCTTTTCTCTTTTTTTTTTCTACCAAAGTGTACCAAAGTGCACCCAGTGTCTTAGGCAGCAGCTGGGAAGTCTGCGGTTAGACTTGGCCACAAGCTCCTGTTCATCTTTCTTCTTGATGGCACAGGCATTGGAGGAGCGAGCCCTTGTTTCTTAAGTAAAATATGAGCTTCTGGAAGGCTGGTCCCTGCCCCCTGAATCTAGAGAAATCACTTTCCTAGCAATCTGATGATACAGGAAAGAAAAATAAAAACCAACTATAACAATAAAACCCCAAGCCCTTAGGAAGTTACCAGGGGCAAAAATAACCAGGTGACATGATCTTGGAGTGTCTGGGTGGGCCTGCGCCAGGAGCAGGACTCAGAGCTGCTTCTGCAGATATCCCCTGTGGTGGCTAATGTGAAGTCAACTGCCCTTGCCTTGGTGTCAGCTGCAGAGAGAACAGCAAAACCTTGGCCAACAAATGTTTAAGACATTCCTTTTCCCTCTGTTATTAAAAAGGCATCGTCTAAAAGGAAGGCCAGTCTTTGCTTTTATGCAGTAATTAAGTAACACAAGACTGTCTTATTTATAAAAGCATACTTATCTCCTAAGGGGGGGGGAGTGGAACAGGAAAGAACAGATTTGCAAACTCCAGCTACCCATGTAAGCACAACACGATTTTTTTTTTACAGTGGGGGATGGAGGAGGGGGGGTGGAGTGGGGGAGGGGGCAAGGGGGATGTTCATGGTTCCTGCACATAAATAAAAACTCCTTCCTTAGAATTCCTAGCTAGAAATGTCATTGTCATGACCATAAAAGATTCCCAAGCAGAGGGGCTTACTGACTTTATAATGAGGGACCTCAGTTAATACCAATAACTACTGTTAAACTTGACAAGTGAACTCTATTTGTGAACTAACCTTCCTGGGCTTGTTATTTCTCTGATCTTATTTCACATTTATTCCCACCACAAGACCTCAGCCGCCTCTGCTTGTGAGGACTGTGTTCATGAGATCTCCTTACTGACTGTGCTACGGTCCAACAAAGCCAAGTTTTATTTATTAAACTTACACACAACAGTTTGTGCTTTGCCAACATCTTTGCAGCTCTGCACAGGTAATTTCCCCTCCCTGAAGAAGCATACACTATACCCTTGCAGGGAAGATTACATCAGGAAAAGCAGACTTGAAATCTGTTGTGTAGGAGACCTGGGGTTTTCAAAGGATCTCCTTACATAGTCCCTGGGACTTCCAAAACCAGGATTAAGTTCAACCCTACTTGCTACCAGCAGTTTTAGCGGGACTTTCTTGGCTTTTTTACACACTTGAGCTTCCTGGAAGTAAACGGGGCACACCCCAAAATGTTGGCCACATCATCAATTCACCTGTAGTTTAAAATCTTCAAACGGGTTAGGAATGGGAAAGGTTGGGAAAGGCTACAGAGCGCTCAATTTCAGACTGAGGGAGCGTCTCAGGCACTGATAGCAGCATGCGATTTTGAATCAGATTCCTCTGCTCTGCCTTGGGACCCCCGGCTGAGGCCACTGGAATAACTTTAGTGAGGTTTGAATGACCGAAGTGGTCTTTCAGGGAACCTTGTTTTTAGAAAACAGCAAAGTATTCAAAAAACAGTTGTAGAAGAAGGTTTCTGTGTGTCCTTGTGACTTTTCAGTGAGCTGAGACTATTTGGGAATAAAAATGACTAATGTCTACTCAGGAGAGGACACGGAGGACATCAATTAACCCTGCAAGTGCCTTAGGTGCTACGCAGTGGGTTACTTTAAACTTGGAAATGCTGTGTGCATCTGCAATCCAAAAGCTTTTCTCTGAATCTATTGGGGGGGGGGAGAATTCAAAACAAATGGCTTAATACACACACTTGTCATTACTGTTAATTCCGAGAGTAAAAGATTTTAAGCATTGATGATTAGCATTAATGGATAATTTGTTCTAATTAAATGTTTAGAAAGAAATTTCTCTGCTACTGAGAACAGGTTTGTTGTACTGTTTGTGTGCTTGCTTTATTTAAGGCAGGGCTCAGTACTTCCTAGGCTGGCTTCTAACAGTTTGTATGGAGCCTGGCCCTGAATCTCCAGTGTGCTCAGATTACCAGCACCTGCAACCACACTTGACTTTTTTTCTTGAAAAAAATTTTACACTAAAACATCTACAAAGGTTATTTCAGAAATATGAAAACTCTAAACACAAGTTGGGTGGTGTTGGCCCACACCTTTAATCCTAGCACTTGGGAGGGAGGCAAGTGGATCTTTGAGTTCCAGGTCAGACTAGCCTATAGAGTCCCAGGACAGTCAGGGCTACACAGAGAAAGAGTCTGGAGAGAGAGAGAGAGAAAGAGGGAGGGAGGGAGGGAGGGAGGGAGGGAGGGAGGGAGAGAGGGAGGGAGAGAGAGAGAGAGAGAGAGAGAGAGAGAATGAGAATGAATGAATTCAAACACAATGAGCAATTCCAGTGCTAGGATTTTATCACATTTGTGCAAAGTAATGTGCTCAAGGTTTCAAGGTTTGCCAATACTGCATTGTTTTTAACAGGAAAAAAAAAACAGATAAAAACCTTAGAGTAATCAAAAATGAAATATTCTGCATCTGTGAATAATACAGTTAGCCCCTTACAGACTGTTGCTGGAGTCTGTCTACAGTGTAAGTTGAAAAAGTGTGACATAAAGAGTCCTGACAGAATACTCTAGGGACAGTGGTGTGAAGTGGGCTTTCGTTAAAGTGACAAATACCTAACAACCCCAGAGGCAGTCACTTAAATCCATACCTTGTGGGCATTTAGGCCCCTGGCGGGCAGGCTCCATAGCTACAGGCCTGTGGCGAAGCAGAGCTTCATCGGAAGAGGGCATAGCTGCTTACTTACTTACTTCAAAGTAGTGGAAGACAGGCTCTCCGTGGACCAGAAACTGCATCTCACTAATGCCATCAAATCCCGTGGCCACCAACAGAACACTCCTGTGATGACGTCAGAGTCACAACTAAACACTGCAGTGGGACCGAGCCTCTAGCTTGCACGCCCGTCTTTTGAAGACCATTTTATGTCCAAAAAAGAGGCCAGTGGATGGATGGAGGATGGACAGATGAACAGACAGATAGAGGCAGCTTCCATTTGTAGGTTAGTTCTGAAGCTACATGTAGAAAAGAAATACTAATTGCTTCTAGGAAGGCAGCTTGGTAGTTGACAAATTTTAAACCACACCTTGTTATGCCTTTTAAAGTTTAGGCCATATGATCATATACCTTCAAAAATTAAAAGAGTAAAATCTAAGAGTTCATAGAAAACAGCAGACCAAAAATAAATTTATCCACCATATCATGAACCCTTTTAACGGGCTATCATTTTCTAAATTTAATCAGAAAATGTTTACTTAAAAAACAAGAATGATCACGTTTAAAAGCTGTATGAAGCCATTATCTAACAGTAAGAAAGAATTTGAATCTTCATTTTCTATTACCATCATAGGAATTACATAAAAAAAAATTAAAGCAGAAATAAAATCTTCTAACCACTCTCAAAGCACGCTGCCAAGCCAAACCCAGGCTGCGTGGCAGTCTTTGTTTCAAAAGACCTACTTCCTGAGTGGCTCAGATCTGTAGGCAATGCTAAGATGTGGCCTTTCTGTCTATGAAAACCCGTAATGCTAAGACTCTGTTCCCTTCCTCCCCCGCATCACTCCTGTAGATGTTGGAACTGTAAGTAACTATCCTTTAGGAGTCTCAGGGACAGCACATGCAGACAATAGCTCAGAGATGTCAACTACGGGGACAGAGCATTTCCAGTTCCCACTGGCACCTCTGATGAGGTGATTACGGAGGCCCGTGCAGAGGACTTAGCTTCACTCTCATGCTAAGCAAACAGCCTGGCTAAATATATTTGAAGCCAAGGTCACCAGCAAGCGACCAACCTTTAATCCCGATTACTAACAAAACAAACAGACAGACAGAAGTTGAAGAAACAGAGCATGCCTGGGAAGAGCTCAGAATAGTTAAACGGAGACAGATGTGTCAGGGCAGCAAACTCTGTGAGAGCCAGCTCAGCTACATGGACTATGTTAGCGTGTATTCACTGGAAATAACTAGACTGCAGCAGACAGAGCCTTTTCCTACAGAAAGAAGTCAGTCTCTGCCTAGAGACACTGTCTGAGGTTATGTTCGGATGCCTTCCTTCTTAAATTGTCCCGAGTAGAAGTACTAGGACTGAAACCAGGTCTAGACTTTCAATTAAAATGGCACATTTTCTCCATCACACCACAGTGAGTTAAACCTTCCCAAACTTCATGTGGGAAGTCATCACTGAAAGAGGATCAGGTTGAATTCCAATTTTATGAAACACAAAGTACAGAGGTACTTGAGATTATGACCAGCCACAAACAGTTGTGAGCTGAAAAACCTGGGTGTAGTGGTTGTATGCTTATAATCCCAGTTCTAGGGAGGCAGAGACAGGCAGATCCCTGAGGCTGAGGCCAAACAGCCTAGTCTACTTGGCAAATACCAGGACACTGAAAAGACCTGTCCCAAACAGAAGTGGACATTATCTGAGGGCTGGCATCTGCAGTGAGCTATATATCTTCTGGCCTGTGCAGGAGCACACAAGTATGGGGAGAGAAATACAGGGGCTGGGAAGAGAGGAAAGGGAAGGGAGGATGGGGGTGGGGTGGGGGAGGTGGCCAAAGTGGGGGAGTGGAAGGGCAGATGGGCGGACTTAAAACATCACAAAAACATCAAGACTGGGATGAATTATGCCAATAATATTTCAAAAACACACTTAACAGTACTGGATCCAGAGACAGGAGACACATCAGGGCAGTGGATTCTCTCCCCAGAAGCATGTAAAAAAATATTCTATGGAGTGACTTGTTTCATAAGTCAAATGGAGCCCTTAAAACTGAATTAGGTTTTACTTCTAGACATACTTTTTAGAAAGTATCTATACTTTATGACATTTTTTTTATTTTACACGCATTTGTGGTTTGCCTGCATGTGTGTGTGTGTGAGGGTGTCAGATCCCCTAGAACTGGAGTTACAGACAGTTGCGAGCTGCCATTTGGTTGCTGAGAATTGAGTCTAGGTCACATGGAAGAGCTGCCAGTGCTCTTGACCACTGAGCAATCTCTCCGGCATTCCAATGGATTTTAAACTACACAGAGATGCAAGTGTTTCTGGGAACTCTCAACATGCCACTGTTCACGGCACTGCACTGTGTAGGATCCTGTGTCACGTCTCAACAGCTGGCTGGAGAGACCAGGTCACCCTTTCACTCTCTATGCAGTTATGATTCAAAAGTCAGCCTAGGCCAGAACAGGACACTCAGTTCAACCCTTTAATTCTTGCTTTTTAGCAACAAGAAAGTTACTATCTTTCTTGGTTATTTTTACAACTGATGTTACCTAAACCCAGCCAACCAGTCAATAGTTTTCTCTCAGGAATGAAGACAAACAATGATCAAGTCGGTAAGGATTTGGAAAGCAGGAGATCAGTGGTTAAGCCCACAGGAAAGGATAAGAGTCAGCCTGAGGCTTCCAAAATGAGACTGGAGAAAGAATCAAGAGCAATTTAGACAGTCTGAGCCTTGAGATCGTTTCCAGTGCTCACCTGGGACAGGTAGGACGTGCCCGGGTCTGGGAGGGTCGCTGCTTCATTCTGGATGGTGTTCTGCTGTGTAAGAGCATCCTCTCGCTTCCGCTCCTTCTGACCGGCTTCATCATCCTCGTACTCATCTAAGCACTGGGAGAAAGAAGAGTCTCCGTCTTATTCCCCGAGTAAGTGACAGGATGCTCTAATGCTCTAACCTTCCAACTGTACTTGAAAACACACCCACAAGCCTTAAAGGAAACCGCGCGTGGTCAGAAACTGTTCTCCTCAGCGATACATAGATTCCATTCCTAAAAGTTAAATTCTCCGCTAAAATCCAGCGCCTTTATATTCTCACCCAAAACAACATATTTCTTCTCAGGTTTAATTACAAATGACAAGTCTTGAGGATATGGATCATTCATTCCCTATCATTCATTCAACATGGAAACCCAGTGTTGCCTTAAGCGGGGCATTGTGCACAGAATTTATAGTTCAGTAAGGAAGGGGTATGTGTGTGTGTGTGTGTGTGTGTGTGTGTGTGTGTGTGAGTGATAAGGTCATCTTCTACCTTCACACTGCCTATGAGAATATAAAGAATATTTGCATGTGGGAGTTAAGACAGGCTCTGGAACAACTAATAATTTAAAGATGGGCATGACCTGGAAGCACAGACCTGGACAAAGGTGACTCTCCCAGGGTGAGAACAGCACGCTGGAGACTGACTGGGGGGCAGCTAATGAGCTGACTCGACGGCGGCAGATATCTAGCCCCGAGTCTGCCACAAGGAAACCAAACGGAACCAAGTCCCTAGCTAGTAGCTATTACGGCCCTGGCTGTGAGCACCTCACGGCAACACATCTAACCCGTATGCTGACCTCATCAGGTTCTCTGTGAGATCCAAAAAGTCATCTCTGAAGGGAGTTGCCCACAAAGATATTAAGAACAAAATCCCACAGTGGTGGGGAAGGCACCAGGATCTACTGCAGGACCAGGGCAGGCTACCCGGCATACCAAGAAGGGCACTGTGTGGGGCGGACGGAGAGAGAACACGGAGAGAGGAGTGCACAGTGAGCTTGCCAAGGGTAAAGTAGACTGCGAGAGACTTGGAACGGAGTCTGTCTAGAGGAGGAGGAGTCTGGCAACAGACCAGATGGACAGACAGAAGGAGCAGGCAGGCAGAGATGGCAGGACAGAGCTTGTTAAGACCCTCTGGGAAGTAACAGAATGCTCACACAGGTATGACTGAGGCTCAGCGGACCAGCCAGTGAGAACTTGTGTGAGGGAACTTATGAATCTGTGCTACTGTAATAATGATAAGTGTGAACAGCTCTGGACTCTAAGCCTGGAGGCCAGTGAGTTCTGCTTGGACCCACAGGTTAGCCTGTAAACGGGGTAAAATTTCAGCCCCACAGCTCATGAAGTGAGGACTGGAAAAGGCAGTTTGATCCCCAAGAAACAAAGGCTGAGAATAAAAAAACAAACAAGCGGAGAAGTCTGAGCAGAAAGGTGTTCTGGGGCTTGGAACATCAATCCATGACCGAAATTTGGGAAGATGGGGGAAGCACAGGAATAGCAATTAAGTCCAAATGAACAGGAACAGAATAAAAAACGTTAAGACTAGGTAACAAAATTGATAATTTGAGTTCAGAAAATAAAACATAAATCTGAGGTAAAGAAAGAGCACAGTCAATAGAAGAAACCCAGGAAGTGGCACAAAATTTCTCATTAGTCCTCATGAGGAAAGACTCTCAGGAGTTTAAGGGTGAAATGCTTATCTTAAACCAGCAGGACTATCACAGTTAGTGACAAAACCAACAAGTTTCAAGAGTAAAACCAGACCTGATAGTGAAGTCCTCCAGCACGGTTGCTCTGGAAGTGTTGGGCAGCAAACCAGCTCAGAAGACCACAGGGCTTCAGTGTGAGACAGGGCGCCGCTGTCGCCATTTTAATTATTATTATTATTATTTTTAAACCATAAATTAAATATATTTATCACCAAAGTTCCTAAGACTTCTTTTCGATAAACATGAGGAATCAACACTTTCCCAAGACAACAGCAACGTACTCTGAAGCAATGTCAACCCTTCAATGTACAGATGAGGTTAGGGAGCAGGAAGAAGAGATTCAAGGAGAGGGCCGGGTGGTGTTGGCACACACCTTCAAACCCAGCATTCAGGAGGCAGAGGCAGGTGGATCTCTGTGAGTCTGAAGCCAGCCTGGTCTACAGAGCGAGTTCCAGGATTGCCAGGCTACACAGAGAAACCAGGTCTTGAAAAACAAACAACAAAAAGAAAGAAATCCAGGGAGAATGAGCAGTCTCACCGTGGTCTTCTGCTCTTTTAGCATCCACAAGGCTCATCCCCCAGATCTAAACAGCAAAAGTCCCTGAGCACTGATACAAATCATATAGCATCATCAGAGCTTAAAGTCAGAATCCTCCGTCACAAGTGTGCGCATGTTAAGCAGATGTTGAGGTAGGGGCAGGCTGCCATGAGCTCTCGGAACAGTGGATGTGCTTTTGCCCAGCTATCCTTTCCTTCATGCCACCCCTCCCTTAATAACTGAAGACCACCCTCCACCCCGCTATGTGTCACCAAGACGAGACAAAGTGAAAAGGCAAGGAAGGTAGCCGCACTGCCACTCTTCACGTTCTCCCAGGGCCTACTGGTCTACCTGCTGCCCGGGTACCTATTCTATCATGCATGGCATCTCTGTGGGAGAACGCACCGTACGTCACAGGCTTGCCAGCTGCCAGCCTGGCACTGAGGTCAGAAGGACACGAGGGCCTTTGCAGATCCTCTTCTGAGCCTCTGTGTATATCCGCACACCACCGTGTGCAAGTGACGCCCACGGGAGGTAAATACAAATAAAATTTCACTCGAATTTAAACCACCTTCTCTACCCCTGAAGTCTCATGACTCTATGACAAGTACTTCAGCCATGGTCAGTGTGTCCTGTCACCAGATCTCTAGACAACAATACTCTACGGGAAGAAACCTCTATTGGACGTTTCAACAACAATAATAAACTTGAGTTGGGTAGCTTTTAGACAACAAGATGGCACTTCCCCTCATTATAAAATCAATCAGCCGCATTATAAAAAATAACAACAGAGACAAAAAAAAATCTCTCCCTCTGCTTAACCTTCTATTCTAGTGATGCAAATCTTCACACAGGCTTCTCTCCAACTGGGCAATGGGAACCCTACTTGGCACTATGCTTACATGGTTCATCACCTGCAGCACAAATCCTGGCCACGGTGACCACAGACATCTTGTCTCCTGTCTCCATGTGTAACTATAAGTGACATAGATAGCTCTCTCTCTCTATCAATTTTTGTGTATATCTGTAACTCTCATAGCTCTTAAATATGCTAACAATTTCCATCCCCCAAATCTTATGGAAGGCTAGCTGATGATGACGACGACGACGACGACGACGACATTGACTGTTACGACTAGTACTATTTTACCTTTTACCTTTCTCTATGCACTTTAGGGAAGCAATGATTTTGGCAGGGTAGAATTCGCTCACAATCTTATTGGCTTTAGGAATCTCTTTACGTAGCCAGGTGGTGGTGGCACACGCCTGTAATCCCAGCACTCTGGGAGGCAGAGGCAGGCGGATTTCTGAGTTCGAGGCCAGCCTGGTCTACAGAGTGAGTTCTAGGACAGCCAGGGCTATACAGAAGAAACCCTGTCTCAAAAAAAACCAAATCCAAAAAACGGAAAAAAAAAAAAAAAAAAAAAAAAAAAGAAAGAAAGAAAAAAAAGGGAATCTCTTTGTGCATCTTCATTTCATTTCTTAGTCACTATCTTCTCTGTTATTCACATTCTGAGCATCTAGGAGGCTCTCTTGATATAATATAAAGCCAAGAATCTTTGTGTATGGTAAGGTCTGTTCCTAGTTTACCTTCCCACTGTGATCAACTCACACATTCTCTCCTGTGGTTTTGTGCTAAGCTTTCCAACTTAAAGATCTCGCCTGTCACATGCTTCCTAATTTTTGCTATCACATTTATAAATTAAATTTATTATATGAGTTTGGAATATACTGGTTTCTTTTTTCAATAACGAATTTTTTTGCCATGACCAATCCAGAGTGGTGATACTGGTGGCAGGCTGTGTGAGCCATGGTGCCCACAAGAGCCCAGCACACTTCAAGTTCACCCAGGGTATTTGTCAATTCAAAATGGTATCTTCAAGAAGGGTGTGGTGGTACACGTCTTTAAACCCAGCACCTTGGGAGGCAGAGGGGGTGGATCTCTGTAAGTTCAAAGTGAATGTGGTCTACAGAGTGAGTTCTAGGACAGCCAGAGCTACATAGTTAACCCCCCCCCTCTCTCTCTCTCTCACACACACACACACACACACACACACACACACATACACAACCAAGCCAAACCACAATGCTGCCTTTTGATATACTTTTACATGGGTATGTTTTTCACTTTCTCTTCTGTTTCACTGATCTCTCTTTATTAATGTGCAGGGGACATATCATTGTTCTTATCATTGTGAATTAATGGCATCTAGTAACATCTGCCAGTTCCAGATGTTTTTAAAAGAATTATTTATTTCATTTATATGAGTATGTATATTTTACTTATATGAAACACACCAGAAAAGGGCATCGGATCCCATTACAAATGTTTGTGAGCCACCATGTGGTGGCTGGGAATTGAACTCAGGACCTCTCGAAGAGCATTCAGGGCTCTTAACCACTCCAGCTCCATTCTTTAGTATGAATTGCTAAATCTTTCCCAGCCAATGCACTTTTCCCATTTGGCTTCCTTGGTATCTTTCAATGAATGTATAAATTATTCAGAGAAAATTCTGGATAATACTTGCTAGGGTATAACCTTGTGAAATGAGGGCCATGTCAGTGCTTACAGAAACAGGTTATAGCTCTACAGGTTAGCAGTGTATCAAAACGAGGAAGATCAAAGTTTGGGTCATAGGTAGATTCACAGCAAATTCAGACTGAAACAGAAACAGTAAGATGGCCAGCAGCAACACAGTTCCTACTCTTTACTGACTGGAAAGGCCTAACAATGGGGAACTGAGGGAGGGGGATACAGGCCTTGCAATACTGACGGGACACAATGTAAGCAGAGGGACCCAGAAGACATAAAAAAGGTGAAACACCTTGTTCCAAAGTTCTCCAGAAGTCTGGCTGACTGGTACTGATGCTCTTCCTATGAGGTTGCAGACCACCTTCAGCAGCTTCAGGCCTTTCTCTAGCTCCTCCTTTGGGGGGCGGTGCTCAGTCCAGTGGTTGGCTGCGAGCATCCGCATATGTATTTGTCAGGTTCTGACAGGACCTCTCAGGAGACAGCTTTATCAGCCTCCTATCAGCAAGCACTTCTTGGCATCCTTACTAGTGTCTGGGTTTGGAGTCTGTATGTGGGATGGGTCCCCAGACTTTTCCAGAGCTCCTCAGGGTCTAAACTACCAACCAAAGAATACACATGGAGGGACCCATGGCTCCAGCTACACATGATGGCCTTATCTGGCATCAATGGGAGGAGAGGTCCTTGGTCCTGTGAAGGCACTATACCCCAGCGTAGGGGAATTTGGTGAGGTGAGAGTGGGTGAGTGGGTGAGGGAGCACCCTCATAGAAGCAGGGGGAAGGGGGATGGGATAGGGGGATTTTGGAGGGGAAACTGGGAAAGGGGATAACATTTGAAGTGTAAATAAATAAAATATTCAATAAAAAATGAAGTATTAAAAACAAAATGGTTAAGTTCTTGAGACTAATCCAAACTGATTAACTTAAACAGTACAGGCACAGAAAGCAGAGGGCTCTGGCAGTAGTCGCTACTGACTGCAATGACATACCCTTCTGAGATAAACAGAAACAAAAATAAGGTTAATACACACTAAAAGCTTAGGATAAATTCTGGAATAAAGATGAAGACAAATTAAATAAAAATGTGGAAGAATTTCCAAACAAGTCATGAAGGTCTGGGACAGGAAGGTATCCTGAAGACTTTGATGGCACTAATTTATAGTATTTCTAATTAGCTGTTACTAATTAAAATTATATTAGTGCTAGGAGTGCAATATTCCTTTGAAAATGGTCCATATTTTCAGCAAGTTTGCTTGTTTGTTTGTTTATTGTCTGCTCGTTTTTTTTTTTGTTTGTTTTTTTTTTTTGAGACAGGATCTTGCTTTGTAGCCCAGGCTAGCCTTCAATTAGCAAGCCTCCTGCTTCAGCCTCCCAAAGGCTGGTTATCACAGCCATGCACTATCAGGCCCGACTGCCTTCCTGTGTTTTGGAATGTGGAGGGAGGTCAGTGCACATTTTTTCACTGTTCGGACAGGTTCCTCGGAAGCAAGTCCCGACAGGCAGGACATTAGGTATGCAATTACATCTGAGTGCGCTTCTGTTAACGGCATCTTCCAGCAACAACTGACTTTTACCCCACTGGCATTTCTAAGTTACTAAATGCAGTTGTGAATCTAAGAACAGTGCTGATTTTAGGTGAAATCTCTTCCTTCAGTGCTACACACTTCATATGCTGCGTGTTAATATCCACGGCAAACATTCCAACCTAACAGACCTGTCTCAGTGCTTTCCAGTTTGGAGGTAAGTTGAGTGTGGGTATATTCAACCCCCAAAGTCCTCAACGTGAGTCAGAGAAGCAGAGAGGAAGGCCCAGCCGATACTGCCGTAAAGAAGGGGACATCTTAGGAAGATGCAGGAGGAGAACATGCAGTCTGCAGCAGTCACCCCTCACAGCTTTTAACACCCACACTGGAAAGTCAACATCAGACGTCCACAAGGACCGCTGCACTCCCAAAGCAGTAGGCTCAGGGCCAGCACAGAGAGCAAAGGACCTAAAAGTGCATCTAGCTCTCACCGGGGCCATGTTTACACAGTCCAGTACACAGAGCCTTTCTTTGGTTTTCTGACCATGAGAGCTAGACACTTAACAGCTATTCTGAACGTCCTAGTAGACTGGACATGTTACCCAACACCTGACGCTTCAGCTTTTCTCGTCTATTAAATGGAAGCACCACCGGCTTACCCCGCCCCCCCTTACACACACACACACACACACACACACACACACCCTTCCGATGATGAAAGGGAACAACGTCCAGGGAACACTGCGCGGGACTGGTCCATAGCACTCCAGTATCATCACACTGCCTGCCGTGTGCTTAACTCCCACCAAAGAACGCTGATGTGCACAGAAGCATGGCAACCACAATCCTTCTGCTGTGTTTCAACTTCTAGACTTGTGATCGATGCAGTTCAAGAGAATTAACCCTTTAACTTCTCTGGTAATCACTCAACAAATGTCCACTTCTTTACAGAGCAGACACTTCATATTAATTCACTGAATGAAAGCGTGCCCAATGGTTTTGAAAGGAAAATGTAGAACCCAGATCTAAGAAGGCAGGTTCCCAGACTGGAGAGGTGGCTCAGTGGTTAAGAGCACTGACTGCTCTTTCAGAGGTCCTGAGTTCAAATCCCAGCAACCACATGGTGGCTCACAACCATCTGTAATGAGATCTTATGCCTTTTTCTGGTGTGACTGAAGACAGATACATATAATAAATAAATAAGTCTTAAAAAAAAAAAAAAGAATTCAGGTTCCCAGCACCCACATAAAAGCCCCATGTGGAGGCACATACCTGCACCCTCGATGCTGGTGTGAGTGTGTGTGTGTGTGTGTGTGTGTGTGTGTGTGTAGGATGCAGTGGGGGTTGGAGTTTCCTTTGAGCTTTCTGGACACACCAACCAAAATCAAAGAACTCTAGGTTCAGCCAAAAAGCCTAAAGCCTGTCTCAAAAAGAAATAAGGAGGAAAGCAACAGAAGACTTCCGTCCCAGCACGGGGTTCTGATACATGCACACAGATACCCACCCAAAAGTGTATAATAATATTTGCATTTCTTTGTTTTCTTTTTTCTCTTTCTTTCTTTCCTTCTCTTACTTATTTATTTACATATGAATGTATGTATGTATTTTTTTTTGAGACAGGGTTTCTCTGTATAGTCCTGGCTGTCCTGGACCTCACTCTGTAGACCAGGCTGGCCTCGAACTCAGAAACCCGCCTGCCTCTGCCTCCTGAATGCTGGGATTAAAGGCGTGCGCCACCACCGCCCAGCATTATGTCCATTTCTTAGTTTTCAACAGCTTGACCCTTTCTCACAAGGTCTCATTATGTCCCCAGGGCTGGCCTTGAGATTCCCCCCCCCCCCAGCAGGCCAAGAGTATAGAGCATGCCACAGCTCAGGTGTTTCCACACCAACGAGCCCTCCCTGCAGTTTCTAACCCCACTCAGTCAGAAAGGATAATGTCCCCAAAGGTAGAGACCCAACCCGGGGTGAGTTAAGGACCGTGAGTCTCCACTTAGCAGTACCTAAAGAAACAGGAACCTGATAAGTAAAAATAGATACAAATAGATTGTCCCACATTTAATAGTTAAGATATTAGCATAAAACATTCAAATGACTTGAATATAAAATTTTGGTGTATTTTTTCCTTGGGCTCAAAATATAAAGTGAAACACTTCTGTACAAAGAATTTCCTTCTGAACCTACTTCAGTATTTACCCTGAGCAATTTCACTGAAGACCCTCTGGGCAAAGAGACCTGCAGCCTCTCACACACAGTACACGCACACAGACAGGGCCCTCCCCGCGGTCACACTTCTCACCGTAGAAGTGGTTAGTGAGGTCACTGCAGTGGCACAGCCCATCACACTGGTTCTCTCAGAAGAGCTAAGTCAAGCTGGAGCTTTTAATCCCAGCACTTGAGAGGCAGAGGCAGAGGCAGGAGGATTTATGGAAGAGAACTGACTTTTTTTCCCCTTTGCCAGACAGAATCAACTGCAAACAGCTTCTTGGTTAGGGCTGGGCCCCATGTTCACTTCCCCTCAGGGCTCTGACTCCGTCTGAGTGTCTCCCCTGCCCAGAGGGGATGACATACAAAACCCTCAATGTTATTTTTATTGACTTTTTTCTTTTTTTTTTTTGGCATTTCTTATTAGTGTTTTGCTTCTTTGTTTTTGCTTTTGTGTGGATTTTTGTGTTTGTTGAGAGAGAAAGGGTGAGAGAGTGAGGGGGGAGAGGGAGAGAGAGGGAGGAAAGAGAGAGAGAGAGAGAGAGAGAGAGAGAGAGAGAACATAAAGATGAAATTATGAAGTTGGGTGGGTGGGAAGCTGGGAAGGACCTCGGAGTTGGAGGAGAAAAGCATGATTAAAATATACTGCATAATTTTTAAAACTAAAACATCTAAATATAGCAATTTTTTTAGACAGAAGAAATAAGTAGACCATAAAAAGGAAGATGCCAGCCAGGCAGTGGCAGGCGGATTTCTGAGTTCGAGACCAGCTTGGTCTACAGTGAGTTCCAAGATAGCCAGAGCTACACAGAGAAACCCTGTCTCGAAAAACAAAAACAAAACAAAAGGCTGCAGAAGCCCCGAAACTTTAAGTAAGTCTAGTCTTGCCACTTTGGATGGGAATGTTCGAGAGAAAAATCTGGTCCCATTACATCTGCAGTCAACAGAGAGCAGTGACTTCACACGCGCACGCTGGCGCTCAGCTCAGCTGTCTCCACTGTGAAGCAGTCCCAGATCTCCAACGCAGGGAATGGTGCCGCCCACAGTGTGCGGGCCTTCCTGGTAATGAAAATAACTCCCCACGGGAGCATCCCCAGCCCAATCCCATCTCTGACTCCTTGATTCTAGATTGTGTGAAGTAGTTTACAGTTTAAAACTATCACAGGGGCTGCAAGCATGCTTCGGGAATGAGCTAAGAATTGCCCGTGTGGTGGAGACAGAGAAGGTAAGCTTCGGCCTGAGGACCGCATGCTGAGATTTTTCCAAGCCTGTGTGTTTTGCTGAGGATTCAGAAACATTTGAAAACCCACTGGCAGGGCGATTTGTATACATACTTGGGAAGAAAGAATGACAGCTCAGAATCCAAGGGAGCTTAGCAATCAGCCTGCAATCACATGCCTGCTTCTAGAAACAAATCCAAACAGCTTCTGACTCCTCTGGGCAGAACTTTTGAGAGAACACCATCATTTGGTAAGTCTGACTCAGGAAGTCATTAGAGGAAAGGGACTCTGTGGGCAAGCACAGTGTCTGCCCTTTGGTTTGGTGTCTATGCTGTCTCTCCTCAGCCTTTCTCCCTTCGCTCTGGAGACGCTCTACTCTTGTTTAAATTCTCTTCTCACTGGCCCTCCACGCGATCATCTGAAAGTGAGACCCCATCAAAGCAATCATTTGTCATAATGGACACTCCTTCTTAGTTTAAAACAATCTACAATTGGCTTAGAATGCAAACTCACACTTAGCAAAGAGGCTACAGCCCAATGGGTATGTCTGCAATGTGAAATGAATGAAGGAACAATGTCACAATTAAAATAAACTATTGATACTTTGTGGTTGTTCTATCCCCATGAAAGAACCCCCCCCACACACACACACACACTCACTTCCATGCGTAGTCCCTGCAATAGTTTCAAACTGTAAAACTACTTCACACAATCTGGAATGGAGGAATTGGAGATGAGGTTGGGCTTGGGGAGTTATTTTCATTAGTGGGGAGGCCTGCACACTGTGGGCAGCACCATTCCCTATGCTGGAAACCGGGGACTATTTCAGAGTGGAGAAAGCCCGGGAGAAACACCAACATGCATGCATGAATTCGCCATTCTCTGCAGATGTCATGTGACCAGTTCTCCCATGCTCCAGCCACGGTGGAATTGTGAGCCAAATAAACCCTTGCTTCCTGAAGTTGCTTTTTTTCAGAGTCTTTCATCACAATGGGAAAAGAAAATGAGGTCTAACTCCTCCCTCCTCTCTCATCCCTCCTCTGGCAGATGCAAAGACTGGACTTCATTTGCTGAATCTTCTCCCAGGCCTTGAACCATGCTGAGACCAAAGGTAACCACAGAGAACCTGGCCTCTAGCTGGCGCCCCTTTAGATGCATGCCCCTCTGACTACAGGAGGGACAGGCCTAGAGGAGGCTGGCTCCTTGGGAGAACTCCTAGAAGTGTTAACAGTGGGGATCTTTCATGAGTGCTGTGTCTGCAGGGCCATCCGAGAGTCTGAGGTCAGAAAGAACTAAACTGTGTGTCCTATTATGCTGTCAGGAACCAGATCCTAAAGTGAAAAAGAAACTGACCTTTCCAGTCCAATGTTCTCTAAGTACGATGCAGCGCATCCATGACTTAAGGCCGCGCCATCAGTTAACCCTCGCCAGGTAACAGTAAACTTTCTCTGCGGCCTTCATTCTTAAGCACAAAACAAATTAAGCGACACATCTTTTTATTGTTTGGAAATTTCTTTTAGGAATATAATGGGGTTTGATCAAACCCCACCTCGAATCTGTCCCTTTTCAACTTCTCCTCTATTCCCACCAGGACTTTTCCGGGCCAGTGTCATGTATTCTTAGTGCTGTCCATATGCATGTGGATGTAGGGCCATATGTGGGAACAGGGACGCCTCTCAGGGCACACATCTGAAGAAAATGTATCTCCCTCCCTCAGCAGCCATCAACTGTCAATACCTTGAGAGACTTTGTGAGTCCGGCCCCGATCTATCCACATTAAAATCATGACGGACTTGACCTGGGTCTGCCTTGAACATGCAGCCACAGCCACTGTCAGGTCATGTGTGCAACTGCCCTGTCATGTCCGGAAGGCTGATTGGCAGATGTCCTCTGCTGTCCAGTTCATAATCTTTCCTCCATGACCCTAAGCCTTGTGTATTCTATTTGGAACTGAACGTTCCATATTCTCTTCTTCTCTGAGTCTCCGTCTGAGCAGCCATTTGATGAGTGTTGAGAACTATGCAATAGGTGAACATATCGATGAGTGTTTGGAAGCATTAACTAATATTAAAAGAAATGGATTTTTAGAGAAACGGTACTCGAATTAGCTCAAATACAGGAAAAAAACCGGTAACAACCAAGAGTCCACTCTGTCGCCTCCACGCAGCACACTGTAGGAGAGGTCTTTCAGGATGCTAACTCTCACCCACAGCCGCCCTGTGTGGAGGCATTGATTACCCTTGTGTTCAGACTTGGAAGGAGCTACCCAGCAGGTCGAGTCATATCACTAATAAGCAACGGGACTGGGACTTAAATGCAGAGTCACCTGGCTGGAACCAGTACTTAACTTCTAGACTGTATTTACTGCTTTAGGAGACCAGGCTTCTGTCCAACTTGAGCAGAGCCCCAAGCCTGGCAGGCATTTTATGTAATATGCCATTATGTAAAATATGAAGAAAAGCACAGTAGCTATGGTGTAAGATAACTGTCACTAAAACCTCCAATACACAGCTGCATAAGAAAGGGATTAAAAAAAAGAAAAAGAAAATACATGACTCTCGAAATCTGCTGTCATTCTCCAAACCTATATACAACATGGGGAAAAAAAATCAAGAACTAAAACAGTCTACTAAGCAAGGCAGTAGGTCCCACACCTGTAACCAGAACACTGCAGAAGAAACAGCAGAAGGTCCATGAGTTCGAGGCCAGTGTGGGCCTCAAAGTCCCGAGGTAGAAGGCAGCTTGGGATACAGGGAGACCCTTCACCAACAACTTAAAACTGAGGTTTCGTGGTCAGAGAAATTTTTAATATGAGACGCTGCTTTACCAACCCCAAGCATAACAGAACACGCACAACTGTTTGCCAGTGCCGCCAAAACTAAATACCACAGGTATGAAGTAAACCACAGAAATTTATTTTCTTGCAGCTCTGGAGGCTACAAGTCCAAAATGAGAGTGCTAGGTGTGACTTCTCCCGGGGCCTCTCTCCTCAGCATGTGCAGGCCCCTCTGCAGCTGGCAGGGTCTTACCAACTAAGTCTGTACGCCTTTGGGATTCATAACCTCTTTCTTTCCATCCTTGCCCCCCTCAGTGCTTAAGGCATACAAATCTGGGGTCACACAATTGATTCTATAATGAATCCACTAACAGAGATGGTACTGGAGCCCGTCTCAGAACATGAATATTTCATCTTTCATTAGCTACTCCAGAGTGACAGTGATGTAAAGTTATTTCCACCCTAGGGGAAAAAAAAAAGAAAAACAAAAAGAAAAACAAAAAGAAAAAAAGAGTAGTTCTTCATTTGAGACTAATGTTAGTAACTACATGGGGTGTTTAACATTGTTGTAGGGTCCAAGAAAATGTTCTTAATGTTAGTTCTTGCTAAATAAATTACACCAGAATCAGCCCACAATCTGCATTATGAAGTGGTCTTCTCTACTGTAATTAAGAACAAGACCATTGTTTATGTTTGGCCCACTAGAGCCTTGGTAACAGATCCACATACAGCACTTGCTCAAGAAAAACCAGGAGGAGGAGAAAGACCAAGGCAAGCGAGAGGGAGTTAGGGGGAGATGCTCATCCTTTTATACCACCATACTTCATCCTTAGATATTTTGGTTTGGTACCCTGCAGACTGACACATAACAATAGTCAAAAAAGGTATGAAAATACCCAGAAATGTAAAGAGTGACATAAGCCTTGACTGTTGGCTTCATGCCACAGCTCATTAGAGAGCAAGAAAATTTTCTGATCAAATAGTCACATGCACGCACGTGCGCGCGCGCGCGCGCGCGCGCGCGCGCGCACACACACACACACACACACACACACACACCCTGGCCAAAGAACCATGTAAAACCCTTTTCACCATTCACAGAACCTATGATTGCCAGGAGTCCATAGAATTTTTTTTTTTTTGTGGGGTTTTGACACTAGGGATGGAACCCAGGCCAGTGAACCACACACCCAGCTTTAGAATCTGGTTTGAAGGCAGCTAATTCTGCTGTTTGAACAAGCCAATTATATAAAAATGTGTCTCCCCTACAAGAGGCTCTCCTAAAACACAGCATTTACATATTGTATCTATTTCTAAACCTTAGAGAGACAGGAACCGTCCTGTGTACGCTCAGCCCAAGATTCATCTACATTTGTGTGTCAAATCTACGAAGGCAAAAGACAGAGGAAAGGACAGAGGCAGAGGAAGGAAGAGACAGGGATAAGTGCTTTCCTGTGGTCAGCCATCTGTGGAAGCACCATTTGACATAAAGAAAAGCAGGGCTACACAGCGGGTACCCAACCATCGACAGCAGGTACCCAACTATGGGAAAATGTTTTCTGGCCCTGGGCAGAGCAGCAGATCAGTCGGTCCTTCCTTCTCCCATACTCAATTCAGTCAGAAGCAAACACAAGGCAACAGCACCGCTCACATGCACACGTCACGTCAGACACTAAGACAACAGTCATGCAGAAGGGAAACATTCCTTTGACACAAACATGCTCATTATGCAGAGTCTCCCCTTTGTAACTGAAATTTAAGATTTGTCTAAATTGCCAGATTCCCATAATCCATTGGGTTTTAGTTTGTCTTCAAAGGACCTGGAGATCCTGATGCCATGATAGAAGAACAAAATAAGACTTTACAATAAAAAGGAGAGAGAGAGAGAGAGAGAGAGAGAGAGAGAGAGAGAGAGAGAAACAACAGAATATCTTCAGAAAGTGAATTCTGTCTTAATTTTAACATTTCTTGGAAAATACTCTTGCCTAACATTCTTTGCAAAGCCTTTTAAAGAATGATAATAATATGCCTTTTTGCATTACACAGTTCAGATCAAATTATATGCCTAACAATTACAACCATGAAGTATTCATTTACATACCTTCCCTCAGTGTACAGAAGTGTCCCCTGCCATTTAAGGTCCCTCGATGGGAGGCTTAATGGGACACTGGGTAGCACACTGCACATCTTCATCCCTCCCCTGCTTTCCTGCTGCCTTTCTCAAATAGCCAGGAGTTAATAATTCCTTTCCTCAGAAACTTAAAAAAAAAATCCTATTACTTAAGGTTAAAGACAGCAGAGGAGGGGTGGGAAGGGAAAGGCAGATGGGGGGGGGGGAGACAAGGAAAGAGGGCAGAAAGTCATAAACAAAGATAAGCTTATGGTTTTGTTTTCATTATATATATTATATATAATATATAATATATATTATATGATTATATATATTTATTTTATATTTATATTTAAATATAAAATTTATAAATATATATTTAAATATATATTTATATTTATATTTATATTTATAAATATATATATATATTTTAAAAATGAAAGAAAATAGTGTAGGGTCTCAAAATGAAACTGAAAATTTCCTAAGATTATATTCAAGTCCTCTTGTCCCAGGGCTACCAGTTATAAAATAAAAGATGGAAGCTCTCACTCTGGGCCCAAAGGTACACTAATTCATAGGCATCTCAATTTTTTTGTGGGAGACAAATTCAGACACCAATTCACTAACTTATGACAGTTCTGTTTTTAAAAAAATCAGATCCTTGGGCTGGAAAGATGGCTCAGTGGTTAAGAGCACTGGCTGCTCTTCCACAGATCCTGAGTTTGATTCCCAGCAACCACATGGTGGCTCACAACCATCTGTAATGGGATTTGATGCCCCTTTTTGGTGTGTCTGAAAACAGCTACAGTGTATTCATATGTGTAAAATAAATTAATAATTCTTTAAAAACAGATATTTACTCTAAGCATCACGTTTTTAAAAACAAATTTCTTTCCAAATTAAAAAAAGAGGAAAAACAGAAGACCCCTCTACCGGATCACCATGAAATAGAATATGAAGGTAGGGGGTCTCAATCTGAGTCCAAGGATTAAGAAGTTATACACTGTATATATATCTAGCCACAAAAAAAGTTTTCGGTTGAGTGGCATACCTGGGCTCTTCGAATTGAAGCATAAATGGAGTGAAACTGACACATGGCAGATGGCCTTTGACCTGGGGCTGGGGGTCACACTTACAAGTCCTAAGTGTCTGAGAGGCTGAGGCAGGAAGATCCCAAGGTTCAGGACTTAAGTTTACTCCACATCAACTTGGGCAACTTAGAAACCTTGCCTCAAAAAAAAAAAAAAAAAAAAAAAAAAAAAATAGGAGCTTGTAAATCTTCATTTATTTAATTTTCACCTTATCATACAGGACATAAAAAAACAAAAACAAAAACAAAAACAAAAAACGTGTTTAAGTACAGCCAAAGAGTGTGGTCTCCCAGTGATGACCCTAGAGCTCCCACAGTGGTGGGACAACCATCACAGAGACACTGACATTGTAGCATGTGTCTCCCATGTTACCGCCCAGACCCTCAAACATACAGAATGTGTATTCAGCAGATGGGGCTGGAGAGCATTCTGTGATTAAGGGGACCGCCACTCTTCCAGAGGACCTGGGTTCAGTTCCCAGGACTCATACAGTAACTGTAACGACCAGTTCCAGGAGACCCAGTATCAGCCTCTGCAGGCCCTGCATGCATGTGGTACAGAGACATATGCAGGCAAAAACAAACAAACCAAAACAAAAAACAAAAAAAAAAAACAAACCAAAACAAAAAACAAACAAACAAACCCACATACATGTAAGATAAAAACAAATCTAAAAGGAGAAAGAGATAAACCAGATACAGATAATCAACAGCTGTGAGTTGAGTTCACTGCAATGTGGTTTTTACCATTGTGTTCTTGTATTTAAACCTTAAGTTCACTGTAAATAAACACGAGCCTCATCCGATTTACAGTCACACTGACTGACTGTTGTGTATCGTCAGGTTTGTGTGGATATATCTTATAGTACTGGGATAAAATGATTTACAATGTTCCTAGAGACATATTACTAAGAACACATCACTCTCAGTCAACAGTGCACCCCAGGAGATTGTGGAAAGATGTCTGGGCCATGGCTGATGGTAAACTGGGAACATGCAGAGATGGCACACACTGCAATGACACTGGGGGCAGAGCAAACTCAATGAAATGCTAACTAATGTGTCTTATGGTCAAGTCTGTCAGAGGGTGGGTGGGGGTAAGTCGGTCTGTAAAGCACTAACATGCAAAGATTAGCTTTCCTAGAACCTGCCTAGAAAAGCCAAGACTGGAATGGTGGAAAAGGCTTGCTGGGAGGGCCTTGCTGGCCAGCCTAGCCTAGAAAGCAAGCTCCAGGTCCTGGGACCCTGCCTCCAGAGACGAGCTGGACTGTGCCTGAGAATGAAGGATGGCTGAAGTTCTTCTATGTGCACATCCATACCACACACCACACACACACACACACACACACACACACACACACACACACACACACATACCACATATATGCTGCTAGAGCTGGGAAGGCTACTATAACATATATAAATGCCTCCCCCATATACACCATAAAGGCACACATACACAGACATACATATGCCACATGTGTGTGCACGGGCATGCAAACAGACAGACAGATAGACAGACACAGACACACACACCCTAAATGCTGCTAGAGCTATGTGAAGGCTACAATAACGTATAGAAATGCCCCTGAAGTCTCACACTTTTCAAGAACAGTCTCCATCTCATTCCCTCTTGACTCCACTCAAGCCTCTCTGTAGCTTTAACAGTTTCGCTCTTCTATAGTCGTCTCTGACAGAAAAACGCCCCCTTGTCCTATGCACAGTCATCTTACTTTTTTGGTTGTTAGGAAAAAAACAAAAAGGGTGGGTCCAGCTCAAGACTCTTCAGCAAGTTAACACAGATCTTAGCAACAACATTATATATACACATATATACATACATATACATACACACACTCCCGGTTGAGCTGGACCCATGTTCTGTCCCTATAAACCTTACAGAGCTCCTTCGGCCTCCTAAGCCTAGCTCTTCAGAACCAGGAGAATCATTTTACATAACTACAGGTTTGATGATATTCAAATGGAGTTGTCATTATGAAAGCCATTTGTACAATGCCACAGCCTGAAGTCCACATCCTCCTCTCAAGTCACTGTCCAAGCGACTCTGTTAGCCAATGGAGACAAAAGAGCAAAGGCGCTCTCTGCATGGAACCACAGGTTACACGCAAAAATAAACTGGTTTAATAATAATATAACCAGAGTAAAGATGTCTAAGAACATATGACACCCGTACATAAACCGTAGGCAGAATGAGACGGCAGGTTACTGCGGAAGCTCGTAAGGAGCAGATAGAGAGCTAACTTACTAGAGCAGGGAAAGCAAAGTGAATGTATGTACCAACTAAAAACTGAGGAAACTGTGTCCATGACTTAGAGAAAAGGACAAGGAGCCAAAACATCTCAAGTCCCCACGGCGCTGGGGAAGAAGAGTCTGCAGCCGGAGGAACTGTGAGGACCCCACCCCGTCCCTTCTCAGTCCAGCGACTGTACCCTGGGAACGGTTTGTTCTTCCCAAGCATCAAGCCAAAGGGTTGCTGGACTGAGCCACCCGCTTCTGTCCGGAATCGGGGAAAGAAGGGAGTTCTGCCAGAAACCAGGAGTTAAAGTCCACGCACGATGCAGTGGCTTTCCCTGCCTCTTCCCCGCACAGGTAGTGACCCCTTGACAAAGAGAGTTTAAGCAATCAGGTTTTGCTTTCTGATGCATCCACCACAGCCTGTTCAGTAAGTGTCTATAATGGTTCTTGTCCACCACAAAGCCATCATCACCGGGGAAGAGAAGGGAAGGATCTGTGCTCAGAGATTAGACGGCCCACCTGAAGGGCTACACTAATGAACATGGAGGTGATTCAATACAGTTTTAGGTAACAGTCAAACAAAATTGTTATTTCAGTATGTATTAGAAAAAAAAAAGTCTCCTGACTTTTGCCTGTGATTTCAAGCAATGTTACCTAGTCAGGACTACATTTAGAAACATTAAGTGAACATCGACGGGGACGCTGCAAACAGCAGCTGTCCATGTGTGTCCAGCGCGATACTCCTACAGAGGCAGATGCCTTTAACTTGGCTGAGTGGTCACGCTAAAGCCAGACAGAGACTCAAAGTCCTGACAAAGTTGATGACCCCTTCCCAGGCCATTCTAGAAACTTTTTATGAGACTTTTAAATTTCATTATTTGTTTTTATATCTATGCATGTTTTGTCTGCATGTATGTCTGTTCACCACATGTGTGCTTGGTGCAGAAGGGGGCGCTGGATCCCCTGGAGTTGGAAGAACAGATGGCTGTGAGCCATGATGTGGGTGCTGAAAACCACACACCAGTTCCTTTGAAAGAGCAGCCACTGCTCTGAACTGCTGAGCCATCTCTCCAGGCCTAGTTCTAGAAACCTTTAAAAAGACGTAAGGATGTGGATGCCTTGGGAATTTTACTGACAACAGAGGCTGGCCACAAACATTTTCCTAATAGGAGTAAACACTTAGGAAAACGAGGTCTTCGAGCTATGCTAATTTAAAGTACGTCACTTGTTACTGTAATCACAGGGGTGGGGGTGGGGGAGACAGTTCAAAGTACAAAAGGAGTGAAAAACTCTAGTCAACGTCCCAATATATCTTTCCAATATTTCTAGCCTTATGACTCCTTATAAAACCAAATGGCGGATACATTAGGTTTGCTGTGTGGGCATCTCAAAGAGGTGCTACTAGGCCCAGGGTCAGGGGAACCAAAGCTTTTATTTCACATGCATATACACATATGTACACATCTGTTGGTAATATGCTTTATACTTCTATGGTTTGTGTTCTTAAAAAACAAAGGATGCTTGACAACTTTAACCTTAAAATTCCTGTGATGGTTTGTATATACTTGGCCCAGGAAGTGGCACTATTAGTGGGTGTGGCCTTGGAGTAGGTGTGGCCTTGTTGGAGTAGGTGTGTCACTGTGGGCGTGGGCTTTACAACCCTAGTCCTAGCTTCCTGGAAGCCAGTCCTAGAGGCCTTCAGATAAAGATATGAAGCTCCTCCTGTACCATGCCTGTCTGGATGCTGCCCTGCTCCAGCCTTCATGATACTGGACTGAACCTCTGAACCTGTAAGCCAGCTCCAATTAAATGTTGTCCTTATAAGAGGTGCCGGTCATGGTGCAGTAAAAACCTACGACAATTCTCTACAATTCCAGAAATCCCTCCACATTTATATTAACATAACAAGAAGGAATCTGGTAAAACTGAAAGGAGACCCGGCTATTCAAGTTTTCAGTGTCCCTTTTAATTTTCCTGACTAAGGGCTCTAATAATGTCACTCGGGAAACAGAAGGCTCAGTGAGCATCTGGGGGAAGAAAGGAATGTTTTCACAGGCACAGTTGGTAAATATTACTGGCTCTAGCCAAACCTTTCTCAACTCGAAGCCAATCAATCAAACTTTAAAAATGCTCTTAGCTCCTCAAAGCATTGGGTAAAGCCTTACTGCTCCAGTTATTTCTCTGGTAACAGAGGGTTAAACCACGGTGCTAAGAACGGTCAGTATCCACTCTTTTCTAATGTATTTTCACCTAAGTCCATACAGGGAGAACATGTTGAACTCAACCAGTAGTCAAGATGTTCAGAAAGTGTAATGGGCACCCCAGAGGCCACTAGTACACTGCAGGCATTCATTCTGATTATGCAAACATCCACTTTACAAGTTACAATGAGTGTGTTCTAAGGAAGAAAAACACTTCATGAGCCCCAATACAAAGTATTAATGCCATCATAAAGTACAAGGTTGGAAAGAAAACTGTCATTGAAAGAGAAAAAACTGGCTCAAGGAATAATGGTACAAAACTTGGACTCGAAGTTTTACCTTGTAAGCCTGAACCTGGTGCCAGATTGTATAGTCTCTATGTTTTAGTCCAGACCCTGTAATGGAGCTGCCTTTTCAGGCCGGAAGGTTAAACTATTCCCATATATAGGCTAGGCATCAAAACAGTGCTGCTGAAAACATCAACAAAGAATGGTACCATTCCTACCATCTAATTCCTTGGCACCTCCTCTAGGATCATGGAAGACACATGATCAGTATTTAACACATGTGCTATAAAGGGAAAGAAATGGAAGCAACCCTGTGTTCACCAACCCATGGATGCCGTGGATGGGCTGTTAACACATGAAACATTGAAGACTCTGGTGTGTCACCATATGAACAACCATAGAAGACACTGGGCTAAACGAAAGAAGCCAGTCCTAGAAGGACAGACAGTGGATGATCCCACTCCGTGAAGTGCCCTGCGAAATCGTATCCGCAGAGACACAAAGAGGAATGGTGACTGCCAGAGGGTGGGGCTGGGAGCCTTGAAAAGCACAAAGGTCTTCAGTTCATGGTTCCCCAGTTTCTGTTTGAAAAGGTGGCAAGGTTCTGCAGAGAGATGGCTTTGGAAGCTACACAACACACACACATTCTTAGGCCCCCGAATGGTATAGTCCGAATGGCAAATTCTACATTATGCATACTTCACATCAACAAAATGCAAGAAACATGAAAGCAGTTAAGCTTACAACCACTGTGAAGACCCTGAAAGTCTTTCCATAGTATACGTGGAACATTAAATATTCCACTTACCCATTCAGAGAGTCTCGTTGGCTAAATGTAGCTTGCACTATAGACTACAAAGTGTGAGAACTTGAGCTCATTAACAAAAAGCTTCCAATGGCGGCTATGATGGCGACAGGCGAGGCTTTTATATGAAAAGGCTTCAGATGGCAGCCTCCAAGGGGACAGTCTTTTCAAAAGACCCTTGGAGAGACTTCAGTCATCCGACCGACAGATGAAAACACACGGTGGATCATGAAGTTACTTAATTTTCCAACCTCTGTATTAACCTATGCCTGAAATGTATTTGAAAAGAATGCATGTTTGGCCACAGACCTTTCTATCAATCACCATCTGAAGACCTTTGGCAGGGACACTATGCATTCCTGGGAGGATTTGAATTAGTTTGTGAGGGACGGAAACCTGGCTTACAAACACAGGGTCTGGATGTAGGGCTGACAAAGAGCTTCCTTCCCAACAGAGCACATGACTCCATCGTGAGTCTTCCACACACCAAACAACTATGAATCATACAAAACTTGAAGTAAGAGCATGTACTGATGGTTGGCTACACATTTCTTGTGCTCATATGTCTCCCAAGACATGGTACTCTAAGTCACTTTTCCGCCTTAAGCCAAAAGATAAAAAGAAGGTGGGGTGGGGATGAGAAGGGAGGGGCTAGATCATGTATCTAGCTATGCAATGCATTAAAAACCTAACTATTCTGCTCTTGAGAACCAGTTCTCTACTAGAAAACAAGATAGGTTTGGGCTTTTTGTTTTGTTTTTCTTTTTTTTTTTAATTGCTGCAATTTCAAACCAGCTTAAATGTTTTTCATTTGAGGACTTCTGTTTGTTGTTTTGAGACAGAGTTTCGTGCTATAGGCTGGGCTGGGCTGGAACTCACAAATCCTCCAGTTCTTCAATTAAGGGACATAGGATGCCCAATAGGTGTCGATCTACCAGCAATGCTGGCTGCCATTCATGTGCTTAACACAAATTCTGACCACATATGATTCCACTTAAAATTTATCTTAAGTGCAAATACTATGTCACTAAAGGAAGGAGAGAGGTATGGACTAAGCAACCCAAAGTTATGTGACTACTATTACTACTCCTGCTGCTGCTGCTGCTGCTGGTGGTGATGATGATGGTGGTGGTGGTGGTGGTGGTGATGATGATGATGGTGGTGGTGGTGGTGGTAGTGATGACAACTGGGCAGAAATATAATGAGCAAGTTTTTAAAAGGTGTATGCTTCTGTAGAGGCAAGTTTCACATCAATTCTAAGACAATGACTCAAGAGACAGATCTCTTGTCCCCTACACAAAAACCATGTGCTACACTTTATCACATGGCCAAACAAAGGTCTGCAGAGTTCTGCTTTCCTTCCTAGCCAGCTGCTCAAAAGTAAGTGCTTCAGCACCCCATGGGGCAAGGAGTTCCCGACTTGGGGGTTGTGCTGCCTTCTGTTCAGAAACCCTTTCAGATTGCTGCAGTACCCAGTGATGGTGATGGACTCTGAGAGAAAGGCTGTGGAAGCAAAAATAATTTGATATTGAAGTCACGGTGCCTTTTATTAATTTTCCACTGAGTTGTCCAGAAGTTTGATAAACCATGAATCAGATCTTTAAACAAACTCCAGTTTAGTAAAAATGCCATTAAAAATCTTCATTTTTAAGCAGACCCTGAACTGCAGTCCTTCTACCTGGCAAGCCTCAACGCCATCCAACCTCGGGCCTATTCTAATCTCTCACCACTTACGGGCATGAGGAAACAGCTGAGCTATGAAGGTGAGAGTCCAGGAAGGCCAGGCAGTTGGCGCAGTTTGTGGGACAGTCCAGAGTCTCCCCATAGTCTACGGTACTGACCAGGATATACAACCCGGGGACAAACTCCAAGGCGAGAGGGGAATCCACCTGCATGCAGGCACGCCCAAGCGGATAGCATCCGAATACCTACAAAGTCCATCTTCTAGATCAAGTTGCAAACGCGCGCGCGCGCGCGCACACACACACACACACACACACACACACACACACACACCTTCATACTGCTTCAGTTTTTTGTCAGCTTACAAATTTTATGTAGATGCTATGTATCCTAGAACCCACAGGCCAGGGGCTAGCTACAGCTTTCATATAGGCATCATAGATTCGTCTCAACATAAATGTGTTAAGGGAAGCCAAACTTGAGGATGGCAGCTGTAAACATGTGTGGATACACATGATTGCATTTGTGTAAAATTCTGGAAACTACGAAGTGAGCTATTGTAGCCAATCAGAAGGTTGGGGGGACACGGGACAGTCTCTTAAGCATCTCACCTGGACCGATGGCTTTATGGTTTTATTATGTGCTAAAACTAGTCAAAGCACACTTCAAGTGAGTGCAGGTTGCAGGGTGCTAACTGTACCTCAGTGAAAACATGAAGACACACAGCTAACTGCAGTTATGGAGGAGGCTGCAATCCCAACCAGCACTATGCAGCTTGGATGGGAGGGTCCGAAACAGATAGTTTAAAAGAGAAACAAACAGCTACAAAACTACCACCATTCAAGAAAGTAGCAAAGAGATCAGGTAGGAACCTCAGAGCTAGAACTGACCCTCGGAGAGCCTGGTATCTGGTATCTTCGAAATAAAGAGGGATGTGGGGGAGGGGAGGAAAAAATGAAAGAGCTATCCCGAGTCAAACAACATGAGGTGAGGGCCAAGTTCAAAGTATAGGAAGGAGAGAGGAGGAGGCAGGGGTGAGGCAGGAAAATGGGCATCCCACAAACAATTCTCACCCTTGGTCTAATTTTTTGGCACTTTTCCTAAATACATAAGAAGCCATCAGGATTGGGGGTTGGGCAGTGGCGCCTTGTCCTCGCTGAGAATACTCGCCTGCCAAGTCACATCTCCAGCCCCATGCAGGAATTTTTAGTCGACATTGAAGAAAACCTAGAACTCCCAGATACCAAAAGCTTCCTGCACTGGCCTTCTAACCTTCATGATATATTCAACATAAACAAGAATTAATTGTCCTTAATTGAGCCTTTAAAAGAAATTAATTCAGAATTAAGCAGAGTTATTAATGCGTACCCTCATTAAGCATGAGGAAAAGTTCAATCTGGAGAGCTATCTTTTCATCTAAATGTAATAGGAAACTAAATACTTGAAATCCCTCCAGTTTTTCTTTTTTTAATGAGTAACAGGGCTATTTATTTTCCTACCAGACAACCAAAGGCAGAAATGCTTCTTTAAAAACTTCATCTGCTGGAGTAAAAGCCTGTTTCCATGCAGATGCCCGGCTCCTGCCCATGCCTGCTGTACACTCTCTCCACAGACTGCATGAGATGAGCACTCTGCAGAGCACATGCAGGTTCCTGCTGTAGAAACGTTAGGAGCCCAGGGTGGGCACTCCTTAAAGGAGATGTGAGAAAGTGGTTATGCTCAATACCTAATTTTCTTCCCATCCAATTTACTATCTCAAGATGAATAATTTTATAAAACAGATTATCTAGTCTCCTGACTGTCCACCATCACTTAAAAGAAATTTAAACTTAAACTTAAAAAAAAGTCACATATTATAAAGTGTTAAAAATGTCATATATTATGGGGGGATATTTTAGACTGATTAAAATAAGCAAATATGGAAGGCAAAAAAAAATAACCATATATAGTCACAACTGGCTGTATTTATTTGCTCATCTCCTTAAAAACACTGCCTTTGTCATGTCCCCATGTCAGTAGCTAAACCTCCAACTGCACAGAGATGACACACGAGAAAGGCTACCAGCCCACACAGTGTCCCAAACAGCCAATAGTCCCTGATTCCAGTGTCAACAACAAATACGCAGGCTGTTTCACAACTGTGCACATTTTTTATCTGCGATTCCTCAGAATATCTGTCGCATTCCTACGCAACTAAATAACTCCAGTGCTGAGACCATGTTAATAAAAAGTCTTTCCATGATAAAGCATGCGGTAACTTTTGAAAAATTATTTTGTTGTGTTCAGAAAAGATTTTGTCTGTGGTCCATCCTGTTCACATTTTCCTCCTAGCTACTTAACAAAAGAAAACTATTTGCGTTTAAAAGACCACATACTCCCCTAAAGCAGTTTTACAAATTGTTCAAAAGGAGATGAAAGGCAGGAGAGTAGAAAATAAGCCACGTCAGACGCTTCACTAGTTGACATTATTTTATTGCACAAGGCTGAAGAAATTATAATAAAAAGTAAACACTTAGACAGTACCTGCTATGCTTAGTGCTGGGTTCCACGTTAACAGTTAAGGAGATACAACAGCAACTAAAACACACTCCAGACACAGCGCTTAAAAGAGGTATTATTTAGAGCCGAGACTGACGCAACCCTGACAGTTTTACTCCAGGGAAAATGAAATGAAGGAAACAGCTAAGATGAGACGCCCGATGCTTTTTCCAAGGATACGCCGTACAGACGCACTGACAGAGGTCTGTCTGTACGGCTCTTCCCTGATCAACTCAGCACGCTAGGCCGAGAACATAAGGAATCATGAGACACATTGATGTGACACATTGATGGTAACAAGTCAGAACCAAGCAACAGACGTGCTCAGAAGCAGCAAGCAGAGAAGGAAATGTACTGGGACTGGACAATGGAAGACAGGACGTAACACCCATGACGTCACGTCACGCATGCAACCATTCCCACCAACAGAACCTCTCGCTCGCAAGGTCAGAATCCCTCCCACTGTTGTAGACTTGCATAAAAAGCTTGCCCTAGTTCCTAACTACAACGTGTATCAACAATGTCTGGAAAGTTTGCTAAAAGAAGTAGTTTTGAGGTGAGGCCAGGTGAGTTCGTAGCTGATGGTCGGTCAGGAGCAGCACGCCGAGAGGTACAGCACTGTACTTACCCTTCCGTAACCTGCATCCAGCTCGTGACCACTGACTAATGTCTCTTCTCAGAGGGGAGGGGCTCTATCACATACATCTCTGTATGGACTGAAGCACATGTATCCAAAAATTTAGTGAATAGAGACCATGGCAAAATACATGGAAGACGAGTGCAAGAAAGATGGAGGAAAACGCAAGGATGCCGAAGAAGAGGTGATGCAAAATGGATATTTATGCCAGGAACCATTCAAGCCTTTTAAAAATGAGTTATTTGCTTTTATTGTATTTGCATTGTGTGGGGTTTCCTGTACGTATATCTGTGTGAGGGTGATGAATCTCCCGGAACTGGAGCTATAGACAGGTGTGAGCTGCCCTGTGGGTGTTGGGAATTGAACTGGGGTCCTTTGGAAGAACAGCCAGTGCTCTTAACCGCTGAGCCATCTCTCTGCCAACCCTCCCCACCTCCCCCACCCATGCCCTTTAAATCTGAAGCAGCATAGCACTAACTGAATACTTATGTCAAAGGGGCATCCTAGGTCAGAGGGCGGCATGAAGCAAGAAGCAAAAGTTAGAAGAATGTTCTATCATTAAAAAGACACTTCCGGGAAAAGATGGCTATAGAAGAGGGACCTACATTTGATCTCCAGAACACACATTTACAAAAATTAAAATTTAAAAAAAGCTAGAAATAGGGTAGTAAATTTGTAATCCCAAGCTGGGAAGGCAAAGATAGGTCAGGGCAACGATCCAGGGCTCAATGGCAGTTTGTGTCTTCCAGGCCAAGATGAACCCCTCTGTTTAAATTAGGGGGAAAAATAGGTGCCCGGGGAATGACTCAGAAGGTTATACTCTGACCTCCCCCCCCCTCGTGTGTGTGTGTGTGTGTGTGTGTGTGTGTGTGTGCGTGCGCGCGTGCGCGCGCGCAGTCACAGTGCAAAGTTCCATTAATCTTTAAAGTAGGTGGGGCATTTGATGGAAGTGCCGCCGTTAGCTATCTTGTACCCTAGCTACCATCACTACCGTCAGGAAGTGCCTATGAGTTGAGTGGAGACAACATATTGCTCCCTCCAAGAAGGCTATTCTCTACAGTTTATAAGTGAATAATCTCGGCTATAGGTGGTCAAATCATGCCTCTGGTCATAAGACCAAAAGCTCTAATGTGGGGCGGCTGAGATGGCTCAGGTGTTAGTGGCTGCACTCTCAACCAACAAGTCTAATTTGGTTTTCTTTTCTACCTCACCCCAGTAGAATGACCTTGGGCAAACTTTTTGCTCTTTCTCTAAATGTTATATTTTTCTCACCTCTTATTTGCTCTCCTTTCTAGTAAATCATATTGTCTTGTCATGGTTCTGTTTGCACTTAGTCTTAATTATTATTGAATGATTGTGAAGGAGGAGCCCCATGGACTAAATGGCAGTCCAAGCTGTAGAAGGAACAACCACGAGCACAGCAGTTCACAGGGCTGGATTCCAGATGCCATTCCCTCATTCAGGAACACTGCCCAGTGACAGCCACACTCAGCAACAGCACTGGCGTCTGACACCACTGTCAGCGCCATCCCCGATACTAATGCACACATCAAGACACAGATAGAGGAAATCTAAGTCAGATGCCTTTAGGTGGGGCACGTGCAGGGGACGTGTCCTCTCCCTCACCTCGCCACTCACAGCAGATGATGGCGAGTGGCAGGGCTAGCTCTCTTGCTCTTACCCCTTGAGGCCAGCTCTCCCACACCCCTCACCAGGGCCAGCACTACTGCGCTACCCAGATACAAGGTGCAGGCCCACGGGGCGGAGCCAGCTCTGCACAGCCCTTGGACATAAACATGGTCCTTGGTGGTATCCCAGAGCAGACATCTGGATGGCCTTTGGTGGTAATATGAGTCAGGGACTTTAACTGGGTCTTCTCCATGGCCTCAGGTGGCAGGACAGGCTCCTCGCAACTGGCTGTTCCTCTCCATTCTCAAGTCTCAAGTTCCACCTCTCTTCATAATGCCCAGACCTTTCCTCTCTTCTTTCTCTCCATCTCTCCATCACAGACTTGCCCACCAATGGCTCCTGCGGCTGGTGGGCCACCTGGCTGGTAGGCCACACGGTTGGCAGTCCCCTGGGTGTGTCTTTCCTCTGCCTGCCCTGCCCAGAAAAGTCACTTTTATAGCTGGCACTTATAGAAGATTCTCTACCACTGTATCTTTAAAATATATGTGCTGCCGAGAGGTGGTTTGTGGTTCACACCTTTAATCCAAGCACCCAGGGACACGGGCAGGAGGATCTCTGAGTTTGAGGCCAGCCTGGTTGGTCTACAGAGTAACTTCCAGGATATCCAGGACTACACAGAGAAACCCTGTCTCCAAAAAATAAACAACAAAAATAAAATAAAATAAAATAAAATAAAATAAAATAAAATAAAATAAAATAAAATAAAATAAAATAAAATAAAAGATATATGCCAGTTGCTTCTGATGAGATGCCTGATTTTTGTTAACTGTTTTATGACAGTGTGCATTTCACTATCCAGATTGCCTTTGCCTTCCTCATAATGCTTTTTATCTGCTGTCAAAGCATCAAAAGCTGTATATGTCTACTATGGCTTTCATATCTCTACATCGCTGAGGTTAAGTAGAAGCGAATAACTAAGGCAATGGGCTTGCAGCTCGGTGGTACAGCATGTTCTTAGCGAACATGCACACGGCCTGGAACAGAAGAGCAGCAGTCCCAAGACGGGGGTGAGGGGGAGGAGGGAGACCGTGCATATAACTTTAACTGTTTTAGTCACATTTGTAGCAGAAGAGGAGGAAGGAAGGGGAGGAGGGAAAGGAGGAGGAGGAGCAGCAGCAGAAGCAGAAGCAGGAACAGCAGCAGCAAAGTGTAGTGACTGCACTCCGGAGGTAGAAGTGGACAGATCTCTCTACAAGTTAAAGTTCAGCCTGGTCTACACAGCAATGTCCACGCCAGGCGAGTCAGCTACATAGCAAGACTATCTCAAAAACAAAGAAAGAAACAAAAAGGGTGAAAGAAGTAAAATTACTTTTAGCAACACATTTTTACTTAGCTCAATATATAAAATATTTCAGAATATAATTTGGAAAATACTAACAGGATTTTAAAAATGTTAACACGAATTCATTATTACCATTGTTTCAGAGAAAACTGCTGCTTATTTTACAGTTACAGCAGGGCTCTACTCCAGACTCTCTCTCTCTTTTTCTCAGGTGCTCAAAGGCTACAGGCGGCTCAGGAATCCGATGGCAAGTGAGAAGAACAAAGGTCTCAGTGAACTGTCGGCTCCAAATTCCTGGCATTCGCGCCTAGCTAATCTGCTAAGCAATTAGGACAGACAGAAGGCCTTTATTCACCCCCTCTTTGGTCCTGTATCAGAGCAAAACTCTGACACTGACTGTATTAGCAAAATCAAAATGTATCATCAAAAGAATTAACCTTTACCAGTTAAGGTTATCTGGTCAAAGTAAAAACATGTATGAACCGAGGACCTACTGTGTCTAACATTCATTCATAAAAAGCTACCAGCCTCTTTCAGGGCCGTGACTCCTGAAGGCCCTGAGGAGGGACATGAGGAAACTAGCTTCCAAACTGGGAAACCGCTAGAAGCATTTTGTTGCTAACAGGTTCCTTTGGTCATCAATCCAGATGATATTCCTTTGGCCACTACCAGCTGCCATCCCCACCTCTCGAAGCCACCTCAGAGGGGAGCAGCGGGCTGGCTACACCATTCTTACTGCTTTCCCGGCAGATACAAAGTAAGCTTACTTTTAAAGCTCGCTGTTCCCTCACTGAGTTCTCAGATCCTTCTGTCTACTTGAGTAAACTCTGCTGGTCCAGGTCACGACTTCACCACTGACAAAGCCACAGACTCTGCCCACAGACTGTGCCCTGGGCTTTTGTAGCTAGGCTTCCTCCCCATGGAACTCTCTAGTCTCAGGGGGTTTAAATAATGTAATTAGTTCTCCAAGGACATCCCCGGAGTAACAATGGTACTCCTGGGGAACAAGTCAGATATGCAAATTCTCAATCCACATCAATCAATGGGGAACTGTCTGGGTAGTACAGAAAGCCCCAAGGGAAGCTGATGTGCTTCGTGAAATCCGCGGCCACTAGTTGATGAAACACCAGCTCCAAGTCAGACCTGTCTCCTCCAGCTAGACACATCTAGTAGGATGGCCAAAAAAATTTGCTTGTATTTTTTAAGAAGATGGGACTATACAGATGATGCAATTAATAGGAAGAATAAAAATACAGTCTGCTTGTAATATCTTATATTTCCAGGCTTAAGTATAATTTTAAGTTTTTTTTCAAAAATAAATTTAGTATGTGTATGTATGCGTGTCTGTGTATAGATATACATCTGTGCAGAGTCTCTCAGAAGCCAGAAGAGGGTGTGGATTCTCTGGAGCCATAATTAAAAGTAGTTACAGACAGAGGTGCTGGGAACCAAACTTATGTCCTCTGTAAGGGCAGCAAAGTGCTCTTAACCACTGAGCTGTCCTGGCAATCCTTAAATATAGATACTGCTTCTAACTTGCAGACGATTTCAAATCCATTATCTTGTATGATCACAATCTTGACAGAAAAATCTCTGGGAATATTGGTAAAGTCAAAAATGGGTCTAAAAGGACACTGAAAATGTAACTTTCAAAGCTCCAGCAAGGGCTGGAGAAATTGCTCAGGAGTTTAGAAGACTTGGAGTTTTTGCAGACAACCAGTTTGGTTCCCAGCACCCACACCAGGTAGCTCACAACCACGTACAACTCCAGCTCCAGGAGATCTGATGAACTCTTTTTGGCCTCCATAAACCCCCATCCCACCCCCACCCCACCCACCCCCACACACCTGCACTCACACAGAGCGCTCTTTTTTTTTTTTTTTTTTTGGATTTGGTTTTTTTTTTGAGACAGGGTTTCTCTGTGTAGCCCTGGCTGGCCTGGAACTCACTCTGTAGACCAGGCTGGCCTCGAACTCAGAAATCCACCTGCCTCTGCCTCCCAAGTGATGGGATTACAGGCGTGCGCCATCACCACCCGGCCCAGAGCGCTCTTTTAAAACTAGAAAACCTGCTAACTGAGAAGCTTGCAGATGACACACTGCATCTTCTTCACATACAGGAGCAAAGCCCCTCCCTCCCTCCCTCCCTACTTCCCTCCCTCTCTCCCTCTGCTCCTCTCATCCCTATGACTCTTCAAGAGGCATCATTGAAAAGCTTGTGTGTCATCTAAATGTAGTTTGACCATTCGGGCCACACCCTAAGGAGGGTTCAGACTTAACAGTACAGCCACTATAATGTGTTAAAGAAACAAAACATAAAAAAAAAGGTAAATGATGTCATATAGTTAAAATACTACCCTCAGTGTAACCCATTGGTGTATGTACAGTTACATGCTCAGGACAGACTACCAAATGGTAGAACCCTTCCGCTCCCTTCCATTCTACCCCACCCCGGCTACCTGCCCTTGGGCACAGTAGGCATGTGCTCTCACACTAAGCTACATCCCAAGCCACACAACTGAATCAACCTAAGTATCTGTCAACTGATGACTAAAGAAACACAGCACGCATACACAACAAAATATCATTTAAGCATTAAAAACCCTACAAAAATTCTGACGTATGCCAACAACAGGAACAAAAATGTCGATCAACAAAATATCATTTAAGCATTAAAAACCCTACAAAAATTCTGACGTATGCCAACAACAGGAACAAAAATGTCGATCGAGTTAAGGATCGTCCCAGACATGGTGCTGGGATGCCAACTCAGGTCCTTTGTTGGAGTGGTTTAAGTCCCCTGAACTGCTGAGCCATCTCTCCAACACTGAACTACAGTGCTTTTAGCTCGCAAGATATTTCAAATTCATTATGAAAAAAATAGAACATATAAAGTAGAAAATGTCTCTGAAAGGTATTTAAGACAGTAAATAAGATAGAAAAGTGTCTGTGTAGATATGTTTGAGATTATTTTGGAAAAATGTTTTGGATCATCGACATTTTTAATGTCATATTATAAATAAAGTCAGAAGTGTGATTCAAGGTCACAGTATCGGTTTTTTGGAGCAGAGTCTTACATATCCTTGGCCAGCCTAAAACTAATTACAGGCAAGGATGAACCTAAACTTCTAATCCTCCTGTCCCTACCTCGGCAGTACAAGTCTGCTCCACCAGACCTGGCTGGTGTGGTGGTGAGTGTTTCTTGCATGTTAGTCAAATACTCTACCATCTATACTGTCTCTGGTGTGCCTTCCCTTAAGCTCCAAAGCATATGAAGGGAGAAAGAAAGAAAGAAAGAAAGAAAGAAGGAAGGAAGGAAGGAAGGAAGGAAGGAAGGAAGGAAAAGAGAAGGGAAGAGAAAAGAGAAGAGAAGGGAAGAGAAAAGAGAAGAGAAGAAGAGAAGAAAAGAGAAGAGAAGAGAAGAGAAGAGAAGAGAAGAGAAGAGAAGAGAAGAGAAGAGAAGAGAAGAGAAGAGAAGAGAAGAGAAGAGAAGAGAAGACCTGAAGGTTGGTCCATGGGCTGCTGGCCTTGGCGGCCTTCTCACCTGTACAGGATGGTAACCCTTCAGTTTCCAGTGTGGAGGTGGGGAGGGGCTCACTAACTCTTTCCCCAAAAGTCAAGAAAAATGTATACGTATGGGCTTGAACTGTACCATCTGCTCTATACCTCAACAAATAAAAAGCAGAGTCAAAACAATGAAAGAAAAGCTTTCATTTCTTCTCCAACTTAAGATGTGTTTCCATGGGGTGATTACACTCTTTATAGGCTTCTCAGGAACTCTTATCTTTGTTTGAAACAAGATCTCACTTGCGGTGCGATCGTGAGGCTATCCTCCTGACTCAGCTTCCAAGTGCCGAGATCACAAACATTAACCACCAAAAACCAGATTCATTTTTTTTTCACGGAAATTTTATAAATACAAAATCTATTTCAGTTTTTTTTTTATTTGCTCATAGTCTACAAATACCTCCCTCAGAGCACTCTCCAGGCCACAGCCATGCTGTAACTTCTATCTCTCAAGCTCCTTCTCACCGGGTCCAAAAACAACAGAAAGCGGGTCTAACTGGAAAAGGTTTATTTTGCTGACAGATTATTACACTTGGTCTAGCTTTCTTTCCATTCAACTCAAACTCCTCCCATTGCTAACCCAGATTAAATAGCTATTTCAACTGCCAAATAGCTTAAGATCTATATATAGTGCGCTCAACAAACTTGTCTCTATTGTATCATAAAAATTCCAGAAGTCAATTAAAGTACCGTTTTTTTAAGTACAGGAAAACTGATTTCACATTTCATCTCAAGTATACACAAGTCAGCAATTAAGATGACCCCTCTGCATTCATGGCTAAGAACAAGAATTGAATTTTTATTATGCCTAATTAATCTACTGCTTATACTGTCCTGACTTGCACCTCCCTCTCCCCACTTTATTCCGTTCCAAGTTTTAGTGTCTGAGTTTTATTGTGTATGCCTTCTTATAACTTCCTGTCTTTACTCGGGAGTAATCAAATCTGGGAAGTAATTCTGGAAGCAGATTAAACAGCTCAGACTTTTTAAGATCAAACTGGAGCAAAACTCTACATCCTGTAACAGAGGCTGCATTTTTCTTTTCTTTTCTTTCTTTCTTTTCTTTTTTTTCTTTTTTGCCTCCTATGGAGTTAAGAGCAATCTAAACTATAATGAACAAGCTCTTTAAACTATACACATACGTTATCTTGTTGAACTTTGCCACATTTCTATAAGAAGCCGAGAGCTGACAGCATCTGAGAAGATCCTGTCCTTTTCAGAGTCCTCAAGCAAGTTTCTTAGGTTGTAATGTTATTTGACATAGAACTAAAACACACAGCCTGCAAGATGCAGCTCCATCTTAATCATTCAAGAGAGCAAAGCAAAGAGATCCAGAGCCTTCCTCCACTGGAAAGCACGCGGAAGTGTGTTTCCACAGAGTTTAGTCCCCCTGCACTTCTCTCACGTGGTAAACACATCTCGAGGTTCTAGCTCCCTTAACTTCGCAAACTGCATCTCCATAAGTAAATGACTAAACAGAGGAGATCACTGGTGTACAAGGGAAAAACAAAGAAATGAAAAGAAAAGAAAAAAATCTCAAATCAGGATATCTCCATTTTGTAACCACTTGGGAGAGAGAAGCAGGCAGATCTTCAAGTTCAAGGCCAGCCTGGTCTTACAGAGTGAGTTCCAGGAAGTCAGAATTACAAAACCCATTTATAAAACCATAAATAGAATGGATGGGTGGATGGATGATGGGTGGTGATAGATGATTGATGGAATGATGGATGGTGGATGGATGTGTGGATGGATGATGGATGGGGATGATGGATGGATGATGGATGGATGGATGATTGATGGATGGATGATTGATGGAATAATGGATGGGTATATGGATGGATGATGGATGGATGGATGGGTGGGTGGGTGGGTGGGTGGATGGGGATGGATGGATGATTGATGGAATGATGGAAGGATGGATGAAACAAAAATGGACTAAAAACTAAGAGCTCCAGAATCATAGTCTAGGAACCACGCAGATCCCAAAGGCTCATCAGAGTCTGCAACATCAAAACAGTTTCCACAACACCACTGTGTACCTGGCCCTCTGGCCCTCTCTCTCACTCTCAGGAATGGGCATCAAATTGGAAGGCCCCATGACGCACGGTTTCACAACAAGCGGAGTAGGCAATGATGTAGGTAATGATGAGAACCCAGCTGTGCTCTGCAGCTGGGTAGCAGAGACACAGAAAGGCAGACCATCAGTCTGCTAAGCTTCTGCCTGATGAAAGTCTTAACAATAATGATGTTTGTGTGCATACACAAAGACAGTTTATTCCTGTTATTTCTAAACAACAGAAATTTCTAAAGTCTGTCCATTTTAATTTTTTTTTTTTTTTTTTTTTTTGAGACAGGGTTTCTCTGTGTAGCCCTGGCTGTCCTGGAACTCACTCTGTAGACCAGGCTGGCCTCGAACTCAGAAATCTGCCTGCCTCTGCCTCCCAAATGCTGGGATTACAGGCGTGTGCCACCATGCCCGGCTTAATTTTCTAATAAGACAAACATTTGGAGATATAGTAATATTTAAACACAAACCAACAACAACAACAACAACAAAAAACACTGTGAGAGTGCTCCACTAGATAATTTTTAAGAACATGAAGGGATCCTACAAATAAAGTTTGGGGACAGGTGTACATTCAAGTCATCAGTCACATCACAGAAAGAAATGGACCAGACTGTCACTCTCCTATAAGAAGCAGAGAGCCACCTACGAAGAAGCATTCTCATACAACCTGAGCCTAAACCTAACCTACAAGTCACAGGAAATAATGAATTCCAACAGTCGCATTAAACTTTAAGATAAACACCACAGTACAAATGACCATCTCTTCTCAACAAATAAGTTGCAAAGACAGACTGGCAGACAGACCTGCAGTATGTAAGACCTTCTTTGGTTAATATATAAAAATCACAAGACACCAATGGAAATTTGAACTCTTAAGAGATTATTTATATTGAATAGTGGTATAGTGGTTATCTTAAAAAAATAAGCTTTATCTTTCATAAATTCATTCTATTTATGAATAAAATGTTAGGAAATCTAGGACCATATCAAAATAATGTGATAGCAGAATGGCTGAAATAAGATTGGGCATAAATTAAGTATTGAAGATATGTACACAATGGCACATCTGTACATAGGTTTCTTTATACTATCTTGTTTTCTTTGCTTGCAGTTCTTACTAAAAGTGTGGAAGGTTTGAGTGTTTCCAACAACAAGGAAATTTATTTCCCTAGGGTAAGTGAAAGGGTTCAGCTTCAAGCCTCGGGCATTAAACCAGGACATTAAACCTGGGGCATTAAAGCAGTGGAGGTTCCAGGAGGAGCTAGCTCTGTGTGTCTGCAGGGCGCCCTGATGCTCTACATTGCCCTTCTACACTCTCACTATCAACACCCAACGTTAGATTAGAGACCAGGGTGAAGGTCGGAGAGCCAGGGCAAGGGTTATGGGGACACACTACTCCCACTACAGGCACACAAGCAAACTCACACAAGCTCCTGTGTGCTGCTGCCTGGACCACAACCCGAGAAAGGACTCAGAAGAGACAAGCCCAGGGATGAAGACTGTGTGCACTTTAAGATGCTCTCTCCCATCTTATGTGCTTCAGACATTTCAAAGACCCTGACTGGTTATTTCAGGTTTTGAGGAGGTCAACCCTAAATGCTGATGGCCTAAAGTATGGACAAAATTCCGCATCCTAGAGCATGAAGTCATACCAGAGAGGGCCAATAACTTAAACTTAGGGTTCTGGGTACACTGATTTTAATGCGACTTAAAAGAACAAAAGGTGATTTGCATCTTGAAGGTGTATGCACAAATGCGCGCGCGCACACACACACACACACACACACACACACACACACACGGCTCAGAAGTCCTTCTGCAATGCAAAGCAGGGATAGCCTTGATCTGTCCTCGTGCAAATTCCCTACACTCTCATCAAACTGTAACTTAGGAGCACAATAATCATCTTAGCAGGTATTGTCACTGATCCTTAGTTAAGAGACTCTCAAGTATTTCTTTTTAAAAGGTCTAAAGATACATGGGGGCAGCGGGGGCGGGGGAGGGGGAGAATCAGCCAGAGAATGAGAAGGAGCCAGAAGATTAGAACAGATTGCTAGAGCTAGTTTGAGGCCAAGCAGAGCAATTCAGTAGAGGCAAGGAGACAGAAGCCAGACTGAATCAGTCAGCTTGGAAAGGAGTTTAAGCCAAACAGCAGGCCAGAGCTCAGAAAGAACTAGGAGTGAGCTTATTCAGCATCAAGTCTCAGAGGCTGAAAACATTTTATCTAGATCTACACTAGATTGTACGGAGGCTAGAAACCTCCAGGACAAGGCCTAGGTTAGCAGACCCTCTCAGGTGACAATTAACAGAAGAATAAAAGATTCTATCATAATCTTACATGAATGACAAGCGTACTGTTGATACTACCCAGTAAACGAGTTTCCAGAGAAACCAACAAAAAACTAACGATAATTACCTTGCCTACTCATAGTTAGCCAGCCTACAAAGTAAGGGTTTTGTGACCACTCTTTTAAACTCTAATCCAATAAATGAAGATATGGGGGATGTAGTGAGAGGGCGTAGCAGTCTGGCAGGGCACCCACCCAGGGCATCCTGGTGCAACTGCAGCAGTAGCCCGCGAGAACCGGGACCAGCTCACTGACTATGCAGCTCCTGGCTGCACCTCGCCTGTCGAGACTCTGAGCACCCCTGTCCTCCCTCTGTGCACCCAGGCAACAGTCCAGATACTTGACCTTTCTAATACAATGAACGCACACTGCAAGCTCACTCCCCTGAAGCCAGTTCTGTACTTTCTACCAGAACCTGCCCTTCAGCTCCTTCCCATAATGTATACACAGCTGGCTCATTCCCCAAAGTCAGATCTCAATTCAAAAGCCTGGTTTGACCGAAGCCTTCCCTGATGACCTTGAAGTCCGACAACCACTCTGCAACACTCTCTCCTAGTATCACCTTGCTAAGGCCTCTCCATATCTGCCTTTGATCATACATCTACCCTTCTATCAAAATCAATTAGCTTACAAATCACACACATGCACCCACACACACATGCACATACACACACACCTAATTTTTTCTCTACAAAATTGAAAGCATAGGCAGTAAAGAAGATAATAATATGTGTCCACATTTGTCCATCACTAGTTTCAATTTTAAGTTGCATTTATTTACAGACGCTACTTGCAGACAGAGTTCATCTAAACACAGCAAACCATTATCACAACTAAAGAACGGGACCAATACTTCCCCAACACTGTGAAATAATCACAGGAGCTAGAGAGATGGCTCAGTCAGTCATTAAGAGCACTGGCTGTTCTGGAGAAGCAGGGTTTCATTCCCAGCACCCACAAAGAGGCTCACAACCATATGTAACTAGTGATAAGGGATTCCGGCATCTGAGAACAGTGCACACATGTTGTATAGACATACATGTGGGTGGGCTAAACATCTAAAATTAATAAATCTTTTAAAAATACACTCAAATGATGATTTTCTCAATTACTCTGGCCAGTGTTATATGAGTCAATTTAATCCTGTTTCTGTCCTCACAGAGCTGGAGGGGAAAAACTGGGTAAGGGATCTTCCCGGCCTGGCCTGCCTGCTCCCTGTTCCCATCGCTGTCGGCTGGACTTCTCTTCTTTAGCATGCAGCATCTCATCAGGTAGCCTCAGAGATCAGCCTTCCAGTGCCCTTGTCCCTCAGGCACCCCAGCCGCAGACAGCTGGAGGCCCCATTCAAGGATCTGAGTACGAACGGGCACCTCTTTGACAGGCCAATCAGTATCCTCTTCCCAGAGGTCTGCATTTCAGCCCACAGGCCTCTGAACAAGCCTCTAAATGTTTACACCATTTCATCTCTGTTCCCAGTAAAGGTGCAGAACTTTTAACTGTGGTTTGCACTAGTAAAAACTGAAACTGTGTCCTCCAGCTACTCATTCACCTGCTTGTGATAGACAGGTCATTTCTTCTGGTACACAGCTAACAATTCTCTACATTAAATCCTCTCAGTAACGGGAGCCATCTCTTTCTCAAACCTGGAAACTAAAATTGAGACGATTCCCTGGCTCATTAGTAAAGATCTATTAATATAAAGCCAAACAATCCAACCATTGTGATCTAGATTTGATCTGGGAGTCCTGAAAATAAGAGCTAAGAATAAGCAGAATACTATGTATTCGTACACTGGGTTTTCATACAAGCATCTCGGGAATGAGAACTTCCAAAAAAAGAGCACAGGCCTCACCTTTGTAAGGCCTCCAGGACATTACCAGCATGGAAAAAGAAAAAAGGAAAAAAAAAAAAAAAGGAAAGAAAAAGATCAACTGAGACATCAAGTGAGTGAATAATATCAAAAACCTGAGAGCATGAATAATACAAGGGTGTCACATTTGCTCGGGTTTATTGTAGAAGGTGACAGTCACCCCAGGGTGAAGCCGGGCTCTAGAAAAACCTAACAGAGGGGACCGGCCTTAGTTGCCAATGAATTTCTTAAATCAGAAAATTTGAAGAGCTTCTTTTTTCTGGATCTCGATGTAGTGTGAGTGATTTTTGTTTGTTTTGTTTTGTTTTTGTTTTTCGAGACAGGCTCTCTCTGTGTAGCCCTGGCTATCTTGGAACTCACTCTGTAGACCAGGCTGGCCTCGAACTTGAAAGATCTACCTGCTTCAGCCTACTAAGTGCTGGGATTAAAGACAGGCACCACTATCACCCAGTGTGCAAATTACTTTTTGTTTAATTGTCTTTAAGGTTACCAAAGATACTCAATAATACTTATAAAATATTATATAATTTTATTATAAAATATTATAAAATATAAATTTTAAATTTTATTATAAATTTTATTATAAATTTTATTATAAATATAATAAATTTTATTATAGATTTTATTATAAAATATTATAAAATATAAATTTTAAAAATTATAAAATAATACTTATAAAAAGAGATTCTAATCTTCCGTATTCCGCCATCCAATTGAGGACATTATTAGCAGGGTTAAAGACACAAGACTCAGAACACAGCAATAAACTACATCCAACTGCAGTGTGCTGCTGTTTTACACAGTGTCCTCCAGGCAGAGTGTGATGACAACCTCTGGACAATCCCCTCACACCTCTCCTTCCTCCACTCTGTTCTGGTCACCAAAGAGCTGGAACAACGTAAGGGACACACCCTGGGGCCCTGAAGTCCTAACAATGGTTTTAAGGTTTTCACCCATTCTTCTTTCCTAATACAACCTCTGTCTCACTCAGGCTTGTTTCTCTGGCCATTCTGCATGTCAGGACTAAGCCTCTCTTCTTCACTGAACTATCGGTTCTTCAAGAAATGCCTCGCTTTCGGCTTCCCTCTGCTGTGGTGCGCCATCTGCCTGACTCGGTTTCTCACCACATTTTCTCTAGAGACTCGCTGAGTCCAGTGATTCTTGGCTAAGAAACAAAAGCAAACTCATCCCATTCCCCACTGGATCCAGATGAAAACTGGTAACAGACTTGGGTATAACTCTAAGAGAAGACACCGGAAGCTGCATTCTCAAAGCTAGGTCTGTAAGGAAGGATTCACACACAAGAGTGTGTCTGAACCATAGCCATCCGATCCTACCAGAGGAAAGAGGACGTTTTTCAACCTCTGGAGACTCAGTCATGGGGTCTGACTGGCTACTGTCTGCTGCACCTGAGCTACTTGGTTTGTTCTGCACTAAAATATAAAACCTTAAGAAAAAAAAGAAGAAAGAAAAATGTCTCAAATTACATGTTCCCACCATAAAACTTCTGGGATAGCCATTCTTGAAGAATCTCCTAGACTACATTTCTGTATTAGCAACAGGGCCTGACAGCTTACATTTGATTAGATACATCCTTTTATCCTTTTGTTTTGTCTAGTTTAGTTGAGACAGGGCGTTAAGTGTAACCCCAGCTGCCCAGGAACTCACTGTGTAGATCAGAATGCCTTGATCTCAGAGGTCTGCCTGCCTCTGCCTTCTGAGTATTGGGATTACAGATATGGATCACCACACTTGGCCTGTAACATCTTCTAGTGTTCTAGAATCATCTCAGGCACACATATGAGGTATAGGTATACATGATGGCAAAATGCTCATACAGATAAAATATGTAACTCTAAAGCATTTTTAAACGTAAAAAAAAAAGTAAAAGTTCACGGTATAATGTTAAACTTAAAGGAAGCTTATTAAATATATACATAAAACTTAATATGTATAAAAGAAAATATATCAAACCAGTAAATTTTAATCTATTTTTTTATTTAATACTTTTTAAAATTTGTTTGAGTGTGTGTCGTCATAGGACAACTTTTGGGAATCATTTCTCCTCTTTCTGATTACTTCTGTCATAATAAATGGTCTGGGGAGATGAATCCATGGATAACAGTGCCCAATTAAAAGCTCGGTTTGTTAATGCACGTCTGTGACCCTAGCACTAGGCTTGGGAGGATGCAGATCCCAGAGCTTGACAGCCAGCTTGGTCTACCCCTCCCCTTCCCCAAAAAAGGACAAGTCCCTCAATTTGCTGAGAGATTATCTCAAGAGGTGAGTGAAAGGTGGGAGATAGGAATGGTTCAGGAAATAAGAGAGTGCTTCGTATTCGAACATAATGTGGTGGTGTGAAAATGCTTGGCCCACAGGGAGTGGCACTATTCGGAGGTGTGGCCTTGTTGGAGGAAGTGTGTCACTGTGGAGGTGGGCTCTGAGGTCCTCTAGTGCTCAGGCTCTGCCCAGTGGTGGAAGAGTCACCTCCTGGCTGCCTTTGGACCAAGATGTAGAAGTTTTGGTTCCTCCAACACCAAGTCTACCTATCTGGGTGCTGTCACGCTTCCCACCACGATGATAATGGACTGAACCGCTGAAACTGTAAGCCAGCCCCAATGATATGTTTGCCTTTATATGACTTGCCTTGGTCATAAGTGTCCCTTTACCACGATAAAACCCAAAGACACACAAGGACTTGAGTTTAGATCACTAAGACCCACACAGCAAACAACACAGCCACATGCACCTCAGTGTTGGGGCAGAAGGGATAGGCAGATCCTGGGGACCTGCTGGCAAGCAGCCTAGCCAAAACCCTGGGAGCTCCAGGCTCAGTGCAGCTGTGTCTTCCAGAATGGGGCAGGGCAGTATAGAGCAGGGTATCTGACATTCTCCCTGGCCTCAGTGCAAGAATGCTTGCGCGTGCGCGCGCACATGCGCGTGAGCACACACACGCACACACACACACACACACACCCACACACGCACACACACATGCACAATCACTTATACATCATGCGCTTGCACACACGAGACAAAACAAGTGCCATTCCTAAAACCACGATTGGAAAAAGCACCAAGGTCCTGAAAAATCTCCAACAGGAGACAAAGGAGAGGAAGGCGCAGGTGGAGACGCTACAAAGGGAGTGAGAAAGGTTCCAAGGTGACGCCTGTCCTCTAAGGAGTCGGATTCCAAGACGGATGATAAGCAGCTAAGAAGGCAGCGGACACCTGCCTTTCACGGACCAAACTCAAGAAACAACCTCCAGCTGTAAACATCAGAGTGACCGACACCCAGATCATATTCTGGCAATTAAAAAAAAACAGTATTGCATTATTTTATTTATTCACTTATTTGTACGGCAGGAGAGTGGAGAGTGTCTACCATGATGTATACATGGAAGTCAAAAGCCAAGTTGGAAGAATCTGTTCTTTCCTTGCCCACGTAGCCCTAGGGAGCACACTCAGGTTTTCGGACTTGGCCATAGGTTCTCTACCTACTGAATCCTCTCACTGACCCAGGTTGCTATGAGCAGAGTTCCGTTATCTCACCTCATTTCATTCTGCCCACCTCCAAAGTCATTCACAACTGTATTTGCTATAGTTACATTTGTGTTGGATTCTATCCCTGAGTTATTTACTTCCTTTTCTCTCTTTTCTTTTGTTTGAGATGGAGTTTCTTTTGAGATGGAGTTTCTCTGTGTAGCCCTGGCTGTCCTAGAACTCACTCTGTAGACCAGGCTGGCCTTGAACTCAGAGATCTGCCTGCCTCTGCCTCCCCCAGTGTGGGGATTAAAAGCGTTCACTACCACCACCAAGCCGCAGGTTACTTTCTAACTCAGGAATCTGAAATTCTTTCTTTTACTACACACCTATTGCTTGACACTACTTTATCCGGCTCATTCCGCTTCAGGACATTTTATTTGTTCCTGAACAAAGAGTTTTCTTAGCAAGGATTTCATCTTAGGCAGGTAACCTTTTCTTTTCCAGAAACTAATGAGAGTTACTGTAGAAACAGGTATGAACAGAGGAAGGCAGCGCCTGCCAAAATACTCATAGAGCAACAGACTCAGCTGGGTTCCACTGGGGTCGATCCCAGCTGAGCTGGCCGTTCGTCCCTCAGTAACTGTTCTCTCTCTGCACATCAAAGTTACTTCTGATAGGACAGAACCAAGGTGTCCAACAATGATAGCTGATGTGTGAGCCCTGTGTTCAAACAGATCTGAAGTCAAGGCCATGTTCTGTCAGGACAGCCTTTGGGCAAGACACAGCTTCTTCGAGGCTCGAATTCTTTGTCTTGTAAAAGGACGGGGGAAAAACACAGTTGTGAATAAATATGAAGACATAATTTGGGGAATCCCCTGCTCTGCACGGCATAGGCAGTAATTGACATATGCGAAAGCAATGTGCTCCCCGTCGCCTCTGCTCCTGCCTCAACCTTGGTCAGAGTCTGACTGGATGTTTTGGAATGTCAGGAAGTTTGACTTAAATCCTAAAAGCAACTTCTGTGCCTGTTTTGGTGAGTACAACCTCACTCCATCATCCATTAAAATAAAGGAACCACCCTGGTTTGCTTTTTCTCTGCCCAGAAACTCACTGGTCTACCACTGAGGTACACTACACTTTCAACAGCTATCTTAAAAGATCTACTTTTATTTTTAATTGTATACACACACACACACACACACACACACACACACACACACACGAGTGGTTTGAGCTAGGGTCCTCTGGAAGAGGTTCAACCCGCAGGGTTGTCTGTCTAGCCCCCAAACTGTATACTTTAAAGGGATAAATTTGCATGTGTCTTTTCCTCATATCCCCAAGCATCAGCATCTGAATAATTCTTTTCTTCACAATGAAGATTTGCAATCTTTTCTAATACTAAAAATATTCTGCAACTCCAAAAATAATTTTTAAAAAAAGTTAATCCACGCATCTCAAAGAAATGCCAGTTTGTTTACATGCCCTTAGATAAGTTGAGTCTTGAAGTAGATTATAAGACATTAGACATTGGTTTTTACTCTATTTCCAACTTTATTCTCTTTTCAGTAACCCTATCTAATTACTCTGCATATTGATTACAGATCTGTAAACAAACTGAACTACAGCATAAACGTTCATATCCAACCATTCCAGCAGAACCCTAACTGAACAATGGCTTTCAAAACCCAATACTCCTATTTCTTGATATTCAACATAAAACAACACTGCCTGAAGCATGTCTCAAGTATTTGTTTCATATAAACATATGACTATTTGAACATATGGGCTTGTAGTGCTTGCCAATGAGCCCTGCCCTTTTGGAGGCAGAGGCAGGAGGATATCTATAAGTTTAAATCCAACATGGTCTAAATAGAGACCTTGTTGTCTCAGGCGAAGGGAGGGAGGGAAGTAGGGAAGGAAGGAGAGGGGGAAAGAAGGAGGGAGGGAAATAGAGAGGGAGGGAAGAATCAAGGAGTAGATAGGGAGGGAGGGAGTGAAGTAAGGAAGAAGGGAGGAAGAGGGAGAGAGAGGGAGGATAGGAGGGAGGGAGAGAGGGAGGGAGGGGAAAGGAGAATATGAACAGTGGGAAGGGGAAAAGAAGGGGGGAATTAGATGAATATTTCTGAAAACATCAAATAATGATCAACTAGCAGCAAATACATACTAAGATTTGAACTTGGAGCGATTTCTACCTTTGAGATGGACTATTCTGCCGCTTTTAGAGATCCAGTGCTCTTACAGAATGCACGTGTCACGGTACCAGGCATATAGGTAGGCTGAAGAAAGAGCTGGCCCAGGCCGATCCTCTACCAGCCAGTATCCTGCTCTAGTACAGTTGGCTAGAACAAACAGGAAGTTCCCTCTTCTCCTAGTCTCTAAAGAATCAGCTGCTAGTCCAGGAAGCCATCAGCCTAGCAGGTTACAGTAGGAAGCAAAGAAACACTCATCTAATCTAATACATCGACATCGAATACAAGCTTTGATAAGAAGGCCAGGAAACCGTTACAGAGTTTGAACTGTTGTGTTAGAGGTATTCATACATGAATCGTGTGCTTTCCCCTTTTCCTATGTAAAACATGAGTGACAGGTAAGTTGCAGTTACATATACATACTACATGGGTTTCTCTGGGGTTTAGGCTGCTGACAAATGCAGGACAAGAAGCAAAGTAGAAACATTTCGCATTGAATACATGGTATTACATACATGGTATTACATACTTAAAGTGGTATAAATTTCCAAGGCTTCTAGTTATTTCTGTTAAATGATAAGTTTCAAAAGGAAAGAAAAAATGATTGCCATCCTTGTATCAAGTCCACTACACAACTAGCAGTTATCAATGTAATTCATATAACTATCATTTGAACATCTTTATAACCTTTTTTTTTTTTTTTTTTTTTTTTGGAAACAACATCTCCCTGTAGAGGTCAGGCAGGTCCCAGACCCCCATCTCCCAACCTAAGCCTCCTAATACGTCTGTCTTACCCACACCAATTTGTTAGAATCACATAATAATTCTTCTAGATAAGGAGTGTTAGTTCCATTGGATAAACCTATAAACTATACCTTTCAAGTCAGGTCTAAACTATAAAGGCTATTCAAGTCAGGTCTTCTCAAACTTATAAACTTATAGTACACACACACACACACACACACACACACACCACGAATCCTTCAAGAACATGTCAAAACACAGTCTAAGGTGACTCCCTCAACCCAAGTAGGTCTGGGAAGTCTGCTGAGAATAACAGGTAGGTGTCACATGGGTGGTCTGTCCCAAGTCATGAATGATAAAAAGTGCTTTCAGCTGACACGGTTGGCTCAGCTTTCAAGCAATGCAAAGTTCTGCTGCCTTCTCCCTCTGCATCGATGCTCTCAAGGCGTGCAGGCCTCCGTGAAAAAACCCAAAATAAATGTAAAACCTGATATTCCGTTAAATACCCCCAGCGCCAAATTCCATGGATAGAAACCATCGGTGGCAGGTGCCCACATTTTACAAATGCAAAAATGAAGGAAGGAACACATCAGAAGTTCTTTATTGTTAAAGGCTTGGGAAAGACTGCTATTAAGTTACTTAAAATTACTACCTTGTCAGTTTGAATACTATAGCCCTTTACTGAGTGGAAGACAAGGTGACTACGGGTTCCAGAACATAAAGAGAACTCCAGACAAAAATATGAGCCTGTTTACAGAGCACAGACTGTGCATACAATGAAGAGACACAACTCCCCATTCTTTTCTCGTTCTCTGGGAGCCACGTCGAGGGCCTCATGCATGTTAACAAGCGCTCTAGCATGAACAATAGGTCCCCAGCCCCATACTATACACTGTTAAAAGGATGGATTTTACGCTATGTGAATCTCTCCGCTTTTAAAGGAGGAAAAACAGAACCCGAGAAAATTGCGAGCCTCGACATTTACCAAAGACTTTAAACTTCCAAAATATTTTGTATTATTATTTTTTTGTTTTGTTAGTTTACTCACTTTTATTTTCTGTGCATCGGTGTTTTGTCCACATGTCTGTCTATATAAGGGTGTTGGATCCTACAGTTACAGTTGTGAGCTGCCATGTAGGTGCTAGGGATTGAACTCAGGACCTCTGGAAGAGCAGTCAGTGCGTTTGACCACAGAGCCATCTCTCCAGCCCATATCGGTAGGACCTCTGGAAGAGCAGTCAGTGCGTTTGACCACAGAGCCATCTCTCCAGCCCATATCGGTATTCTTATTAGAGCCTTCAGGTAGATTAAGAAGTGCCTTTTGGTATTCCCACCGTGTTCCAGACTGTCTACCTTTCTGTGTGATGAATCAGCAGAGACACTACCAATGACTCAGATGGAGAAAATTCAACACAAATTGGGGACAGCACATACACTGAAGCCACTTGGGACTCTGGGCTTGCTATGCACTGAGAGCAGTTCCTAGTCTACCGGGATTTATAAGGTTTACTAAATAGAACATGACCCATGCAGGGGTCAGCAAATATGCTGAATAACTGTTGTCTCTCTCAGTGGCACTCCTGTGAAAGTGCTCTCCACATAAAAGGATCCTCTGGCCTCATCTTTGAAGCCCGGAGTTCAAAGGCTGCAGTAGCAACACAATCTTGACAGGGGAAAAAAAAAAAAAAAACCATTGAGTACTATTAAAGTATACATTTTTTAACTGCTAACAAAAAAAACCAATTCATATGTTTTTCACTTTGATAGCACCCTGGTGTTAAACACCTTCTGAAGCAAGCCAGAGCTGGTCAGAAAGTGCCCTTTGAGCCTGCAGATTTGCCTTAATTTCTATGCAACTCCAGACTTCACAGGCTCTGTCTTTCAAATGCCTAACTACCAGTGACAACTTTAATAATACATAAAGGGGGAAAAGATAAGGAGATAGGCTAAATAATGCAAGGTTAATTCCTTAAAAGTTCATTTTTCTTCCCCACTCAGACATATATTAAACTACTGCCCTGTCACTTACTACGAGTGTTCTTTTAAAGATGTATTTATTTTACTTATATGGGTACATGGAGCTGTCTTCAGACACACCAGAAGAGGGCATCAGATCCCTTTACAGATGGTTGCAAGTCACCATATGGTCGCTGGGAACTGAACTCAGGACCTCTGGAAGAGCAGCCAGTGCTCTTAACCGCTGAGCCATCTCTCCGGCCCCCTGCGTGCAATCCATTTTAATCCATATATCACAACTGTCACGTTTATATCTATATAATCTTGAGTCACTTAAAGTCTAAGCCTCTCCTTTCTACCCCAGCAATAAGGACAGGAACTACCTATGTAACAGCGCCCACCCGGCACTTTAAGCACCAGCCCTGCACTTTGCAGGTAGAAGGTTTAAAGAGACATTGGCTTTTAACATGAAGCCTTCAGTACTGTCCTTAGCTAGGAAAGAGTTTTCTGTGGTAACTGTCTTCAGGCAGTACCTCTGTAAACAGAGCAGACAGACAACTGTCTGAGAAGCCCTCAATGCTGCTGCCTCTTCGGAAGTCGCTGTACCCCTTAGGGGTGATGCCACCCTTTCGGAAGTCGCTGTACCCCTTAGGGGTGACGCCACCCTCATCCTTCTTGCCACATCCATTTCCTTCCTATACTTGGGAGTACCAGTGGACAATGCCTGTGTTCTAGCCGCTTCTATTCCTGAGACCTCAACCCGGTGGCTCTTAACCCTCACTTACATTGGAACTACATGGGGAGTTTATAAAAATATTAGAGCCTGGGCTTCATTCCCAAACCCATTAAATCACACGGGAGTGGGAGTGAAGGGGCAGGAAGGGCCAAGACCCAGCAAGGGGGAGCATTTATTTTTAAGTTCCGCACATGATAGCAGCAGGCTGCCAAGATTAAGAACCACAACTCTTTGACACTTAAAAACTACCTCAAGTGTGTGCAGACATCCACAAGAATGTGGGGATGGATATGCGTGCGAGAATGGATATGTGCGCGCGGAAGTCAGCGTGACTGAACCCAGGAGCCTCATCCTCAAGTCGGTCCAGACTCCTCTCCTCCCTCTAGATATAGAGCATGCCCGTAGAGCATGCCGACAGATACAGAGAGCAGGCTGTGGTAAGTCGGGGCTAAGTCTTACCCTTCTTCCCAGAGTCCAGCCTTGCTCTCTCCAAACCTATACCACTTTATTCTTGTTTTGCCCAGTTTCCTTACATGATCCAATGAATACAGGTGGGTAATGATCACACCTGTATTTCCTGTTGAAAAAACCGCAAACACCAGTAGCAGGTAACATACTGTGTCCTAATTATCCCACTTACCGCTAGTGACGACCGCATCTGGGAAGGCAGAAAATGGTAAGAGTCAGAGGAAATTTTTTTTTTTGTTTTTGCTTTTGTTTTTGTTTTTGTTTTTCGAGACAGGGTTTCTCTGTGTAGTCCTGGCTGTCCTGGAACTCACTCTGTAGACCAGGCTGACCTCGAACTCAGAAATCCTCCTGCCCTCGAACTCAGAAATCCGCCTGCCTCTGCCTCCAAAGTGCTGGGATTACAGGCGTGCGCCACCACGCACGGCTAGAGAAAAATTTTAAAAACCCTAATTAATGAAAACTATAGAGCATGCCTCATTAAAGGATATCTGGGAGTGTGGACTTTTCTGCTCCACGCCCACAGTATCTGCCCCTGAGTTCTATCACTCATAGGGTGGTTTTGGCTTTTAACTGGTTTCCTTGAAGCAATATAACTAAGACAATAGAATAATAAAGTGAGCTAGCGAAAGCCAGAAGGCACTCAGCATGCGGATGTTTAATCAGCACACTGAAGTTGGGGGATGGGGAGCATGCTGGTTTCACTTTTTAGTCCAGGCTGGCCCCAACCACAGAGAGATCTGCCTGTCTCCGCCTCTGTGGTGGGATCGAAAACACGCACAAACACCCACCGCCAACAATACGGACTTTTTGAAAGAACAGTGTTTACCAACCCCTGAAAAAGGTCCTCTAGGCACACTCCAGGGTAATGGAGATACTTTTGGTCAGGCATATTGTGTGAATGAACGCAAGCATCACTCCACAGTAGACAAAATATCTTTGTCTCACTACTGACAGGCTGGCAGTACCTACGAAGTTTATAAAACACAGCTCACTAGAACAGGAGTATGAAACCACGCAGCCCACAGAAACCCTTCAGCAAGTGGATTTCACTGTTCAACTAGAAGAAATGGCATACAATTCTAAGTCAGCAACGATCTGAAAGATGGTAAAATGATTCAGCTTCAACGTTCTGCAATATATATCCTGCAACTGTTAAAAACCATCTAAGAAATTAACAACAACAACAACAACAACAACAACAACAAAAGCTAAAATACTAAAACTAAGGGAAGGCTGGGCGGTGGTGGCACACACCTTTAATCCCAGCACTTGGGAGGCAGAGGCAAGTGGATTTCTGAGTTTGAGACCAGCCTACAGAGTGAGTTCCAGGACAGCCAGGACTACACAGAGAAACCCTGTCTCGAAAAAAACAAAACAAAACAAAACAAAAAAAAAGTGTAAAACTAAGGGAAGGAGACAGTGGAGAAGTTTGCCTGCTAATTTGATACTGTGGTAAAATATGGCTTTGTTTTGTTGGGTCTTCCAGCTTGAAATGGAGCCATGGTTACCAGTAAATGAAAGCAATCCTCAATTCCCTATTCAATAAAAAAGGTTCAAATTCCACAGGGAAAAAAAAAAATGGTACCCTGGGTTGTTTGTTTTTAAGGAAGATTAAATTTAGGAGTTGCCAACACCCAAACGGAAAACATTCCAGAGTATTAGGCTCAATTACAGTGGGGAGCCGTCTGCATGCTCAGAGCGGGCTCCCTCAGAGGAGGACCCATTAACAAAAGATGCTTCTTACACTCTCACAAGATACACCCTACTCATTTTTCCTGGTTTTTTTTCAAAGTAATTAAAAAAATATACAATTTTAGCCCAAGCAGCCAGAACCGCCCCCCCCCAAAAAATAAAGTTTAACATCTGCCAACATAGTTCCCAAAATAAGACCCCTGTCAGATGAACCCTGAGAAAGGCGTGGAAATGACAAGTTCTTTTATTTGCACCATAAGCTGCTTTTAAAAATAAAGCTGAGGAATGCAGTCTTTCCAAAGTTTTGTCTTCAATTCCCCTTAATCTTCATATTTTTACATTAAAAAAAAGAAACCTCGAGATTTGATTATGAATCCATTCTTATGAATTCCTTTGAAAGCAACTTTAATGAGTAACAGATATCTCAAATAAGTGGTAAGCCACCAGGACAGTTGTTCTTGCTGATAAAAATCTCTGAGACATTCACATAAAAGTACAAAAAAAAAAATCCTACAGAGACATACTGATTCTCTAGGTATGAAAATCATTTTAATACTTTAAATTATGATTCTAACATACTCATTACTACCAACTACCTAACCCACAATTAAAGTTAGTAAATTGGTGGGGGGGGGGGCTGTTGGGGTGGAGTCCTCAACACACAGCCCTAACTGGTCTCAAACTCCCCATCTTCCTGTCTCGGCCTCAAAGGGCTAGAATTACAGGTGTGAGCCTTGATGCCTGGCTTGTAGTTTTATGTTTGGTTTTGTTTAAGCAGTGCTGGATAGCAAACACTGGGCCTAAGCATGCTAAGCGATACTCTGCTACTAAGCCTCACTCACAGCCCAAAGTTAGTAAATATTTTAACAGTCCTTTAATGGATAACAAGGCCAAGAACTAAGAAGTTGTGGGTGGTGAGTTAAAACGAAAAGGCCATCGAGTAAAAGATGTGGCTTCCTCGGGGTGAAACACAGGGTCGAACCACTTCCCCCAAACAGTTTTGGAATCTCTTTCTTTCAGGTAGATGGAGGTGTGATTATAACACTTGGTTAAAAAATCTTTCAAACAGTTCTCTAAGAGAACGCTCCTGCTGCCTGATGAAATGTGTGGTGACATAACAAAAATACATTCCCCCCACACACACACACACACAAAAGAGCACACACCTCCCACAAATGTTTTCCAGATTGTTCAAGATCACAATTAGTTCCTGAACCTCCAGACCTTGGTTGCTACAGCATCTCTGCTGTCCAAAACACCGTTGGGGCGGGGTGGGGGTAGGGGTCATGCGTGATGTGTGATGCTACAGTACAGACTTTTACTGGGGTTTACTGAGAGATAACGCTGTCTTGGATATTGCTACGGTTACGCTTTCTTTACAGGTGCTTTTCCTTGTAAACATTGCTACGGAAGTGGAGATAAAACAACCTGATAGCCCGAGATGGACACGTGGGAAGCCAGAAGACGTCATCACCTCCACTCACCTCCACGAATCGATTTCCCTGATATATTCTTCTCATTCTCATTCATCTCTCTCTCTCTCTCTCTCTCTCTCTCTCTCTCTCTCTCTCTCTCTCTCTCTCTCTAATACGATTTCAGGGGTGGAAAAAAAGTATGTGTCCAACTAATCTGGGTCGGGGGAACTTCCCAGCAATCATTTGCTCCAAGTAAAACTCCATCCCCGCTGCTAAGAGTGCAAGCGAACTCCGAGCCCCGGACCGAGGGAGCTCCCTGGTGGAAGACAAGGGAGGCAGCCCCAGCCCCGCACCGGCCCGCCCGCCCGGCTCACCTCCGCCGCGGGAATGTTGACCACGCCGGTGGAGCGGCGCTTCTCCCGCAGCTTCCTCTTCTCGATCTGCCCTTTGCCTTTCCTGGCGCTGGGCCCCGAGCTGCGGCCCTTCTCTGGGGCGCTATCCGGCTCCTCCTCGTCGCCCCGGGAGGCGGGCGCTCCAGCGGCCGTAGCGGCGCTGGGACATTCGTCCTCCGCACGCCGGGAGCCGGGAGCCGCGCGGGGCAGCGCTGCCGAGCCGTGAGCGCAGTTCAGGGCGCCGGGCCCGGGGGCGGCAGGTGCGGCCGCGCCCGCGGGGCCGTGGTTGAGCTCCGAGGTCCCCGCGGCCGCGGTCGGGGCCAGGGATCCCGCGGGGGACTTGGCGGCTGGATCCCCGACGCTCGAACCCGGGCCTGCGGGGTTCTGCTTGGCGCGCATCTTCTCGCGCTTCGCCTTCCACTCCTCCAGGAAGTCCGTGGTGCTGCCGCCGCTCCGGTAGCCGCCGGTCGCCATGTTCCCAGAGGGGCCGGCGGGGGCGCCCCTCACGCCGCGACTCCCGATTCCCGCCGCCGCCGCCGCCGCCGCCGCCGCCTGCCCGGGGAGCAAGAACGCGATGGGGAACGGTGCGGGGCGAGCGCGCTGCGGGACCGACGCTCTGCAGGGAAGCACACAGGGCGGGGGAGGGGGCGCGGTGTCAGGTCCCCGGGCGGCCGCGGGACAGCGATCGCCGCGCCCTCGGCGTGCCCGCGCGTCTCAGCCGCCGAGTTCGTAGGGCGCACCTCTGCAGTGCACCCCCAGAACTCCGACCCCGGGAGAGAAAGAGAGAGGCGGGCCCCACCCTCCCCGCCCTTCCCGTCCCACCCACGTCCGCGACCCCGCACCGGGACACCCGCGCCGCTGCCACCTGTGTGCACAGCTCCCCGCGACTCCTATTCCGCTCGCGCGGGCCTGAGCTCCGCGCCGCGGACGCCTCCATTCCGAGACGGGACACGGAGCCCCCAGCCGGCTGGAACCGGAGGGGACGGGTCCGGCGGAGAGGGGACCCGTGAGCGAGTCCGGTTCGGGCGGCCCGGAGAGCTCCTTACCTCCGAGAAGTTTTAGGTGGGACAAGGCTCGGGGCGGGGATGAGGGCTGTCCAGGTGAGCCCGAGCGCCCGGGACGCGCACGACCAGCAGCGGCAAACTCGCCGGCCGGAGCTCGGGGGCTGTCCCAGGCTGGAGGGAGGGAGCGAGCGAGGGGCGGAGGGGGCGGGAGCCGACAGGGGCCGAAGCGGGGCGGAAAGGGCCGAGTCCGTGCGGCCAGAAAGAGGGGGTGGAGGGAGTGCCGCCGAAGCCCCGCCCTCCACGCCCAGGTGCGCTGCGCCCCGCCCCTCCCGCCGCCCTGCCTCCTCCCTCCCTCCCGGGGCGCGGCTGGGGCACTTGCAGAGGGGACACCTCCTACTTAGGCTCGCAACTTCGAGGCGGGCGGCTTTCCAGCTCGTCAGATTCTAGGGCGGGATCGGCCGATCCACGCCCCTCTTCTCACTCTTCTTCCCCGCCTCTCCGGTCTCCCACCACTCTTCCTTTTAAGTACAAGACGGTATTATTCTAGGGAAAGTGGTGACTTGCCCGAGGAAAAGTGCTACCAGCTAGGGATGATTCAGGAGCTGGCTCGCCAGGATGGGGAAATACTCACACGGTCCCTTCCCCTCGCCGCCCTCCCCCTTTCCAGATGCAAAGGGGTGGCAGGTAGGAGATAAGAGAACCCATCAAGCCCCTTCAAAAGCAGCAAGTGTCCTGGTTAAAAAAAGGGGGGGGGAGTTAGCTAAAAGGAGAGGCTAAAATGATCGATGAACTGTCGAGAGTTTGTTCTTCTTTCAAGCTCTTGATGGCAATCCATCCCGTTTTCACGCGGTCTCTACATCATTTAGCAGCAAATCTCCCCACCAACGTCTTAAAGCTGCTTTAGTCTCTGCCATGTTTACTCTGCCCAGGGACGAGTCCATCCTCACCTGCGATGAGGGCTGAGGGGAATTATTTCACATCCGTGCAATAACACAGTGCATCATTTTCAGGAGCTAGGAAACCATGCCTCCATTTCCCAAAGAGTAAGAGTCCGGAGGCACACAGGCTGACCTAGCAAATCATCATCATTTTGCTTGGGTGACACAATGTAGGTAAAGAGGCAGCAGGTAACAGGCTACAGCAAATGGGCACAGGCTATAATGACTCACAGTCTTGCATCTCTCAGAAGCAGGTCTGGTCTTTGGTCTGCCTTTTGGGCTGGACATACGGTTCACTTGGAGAAGGCTTCGAAAGCTGCTTGGTAAAAGGCCTCTCCTCCCCACTCCGCCTGAGAAGAATTAAGACCCCGACTGTGAGCCTCGCTGGTACCAACTAAGGTGTGCTGTGTAGGTGTCTCTGCCTTGTTTTCTGAGGCAAGATGGAGCCTGGCTATAAATGTTCACATTCGTGTGTTACATACCTGGGGATGTTCTCTTGGAAGGATTGTACACCGTGCTGGAAAGAGGACAGGTGGATACACATATGTAAACTACCACACAGATCTTTTGTGTATGTTAAATTCTTTGGATTTAGTAGCTTTCTTTACTATATAGTACCACATATTTTAAAGCTGTTTTAAGAGCTGACTCGAATTATGGTGTGCTGGATTCAAGAACTACTTCCGATAATAAGATTTCAAACAAGCATAGGTTTCTGTCTGGGAAGTAAAAGAAAGGAGGAAAAGACAAGGTAAGGAATATATATTAACTTGAAAACAATACACCTTGAATGAGTAAGGGTAATACTTACAAATACAGATTTATCTCTTAATTAATCATCTCTGAGTCAGGAGTGCTGGCTGGCTTGGCTTTGGGTAAGTTGCTTAACTTATGTGCCTCTGTTTACCTGACTATAAAATGGGATAATGATACTTCCTCCATCGTAAGAGCATTGTGAAAGTGCCTCAGGTCCTTAGATAAAAGGTAATATGTGGGAACCAGAGCAGTTACTAGTCTATAAAGTGCCCAGGGAATCGTGGATGAAAGAGATCATTAAGGTACAAAGCACTCCATTTTGTTATTGTTATCGCTTATTATACCCTTTGTCCTGACTTTAGTATTCTCGGTATTCCCAGAGGTACATTGCACAACTGGGCTTCTTCCAACATTATAGCAAAGTATTTAGCTGAGTCAAGCCTCAACAGCAAGATGTTTGCATATCATCTTTGCGTACAGACTCCTGGTGAAATAACCCTCAAAGGCTGGGGGCTCAGGTCCTCAGCCTCCACACTATTGACATTTGGGGCTGGGTGGATCTTTGTTCTGCAGTTTGCTTCAATTCATTGTAGTAGGCTTAGCATCAGCTTGGACTTTGGTCTTCCAGATGCCACCCCCTCTGTGGCATTGACAAATGCTCCTAGCCAACAGCAAAACCCTCTGAGTTGGCTCTAAGATAACTCACTTTAATGAACCATTTGTTCTTAGTAAGAAAGGAGAATATGATAATGCTAACAAAAGACACAAGATCTTATTTGGAAGTATCAAAGTGAAAAATTATAAATACTAACCCTTGCATATATTATCCAGATAGCAGACCAGCTGTATTGTGAACTGGTCTTTTTTTATGTGTCGAAATAATAAATAGTATACTGGGAAAATATGTTTTTTTTCCTTCAGTGCAAATACCTCTAGAATGTATAGTCTGTCCCCAAATCAAAATAATAGACAAAGAAAGTATGGAAGCTGAATACTTTAGTTCTACAAGGATTCTAACAAGTGACACTAATTCCCATTTATTCCCTGCATACTGAAACGACAATAAACTCTTCATGTGTCTGACAATATAAGCTTTTGTGCTCATTGTATGCTTACCTTGTCTTCTACTTTTGGTTTGCCCCAATTTTTTTTTGGGGGGGGAGGGAAATGAGTTATCTCAGGCTACCCATATGTACATTTTGTCCTTACTCTTAAACTCCCAACTGCACTTGTATCATGATTCCTACAGAATGCCCATCCCGCGGAGTAGAGTCATGGCAACACACTGTGACCCTGGGCCTTGCAGTGTGGTATGATTTCACTTCTTTCATTTTTACCACTTCATGCTCTTGTTATAAAACTACTCTTTTGCAGTGAAAGCTCACTTTCATTTTCTTTTTTAATTACTGGTGTACTTTTCTATATGCTGCTTATAAGCAGACAGCCAAATATCCCTCTTCTCGATACAGTTTAGAACGTTGGCTTTGTTTTGCTTTTTCCTGGGCAACATGACTCCCATGTCTCAGTGTGGCTGCAGTGCTGGAGTCAGCACTAAAGATTCGACTAGGAATTTCTAGCAGTCTGACTAGTGGTGATTAATATTATAACGAAGAACTCCACAAAATGTTTCAGTTTCTTACACACACACACACACACACACACACACACACACACACCTACTTGCCACAGAACATTATCACACAGACAAAAGTAACGATTTCACCCTAAAGACCAACTTGAATAACCAGTGAGGTTTTTTGAGGGGGAAGGTGGCTGCTAACAGGAGTATGGGCCAGGATAGTTACAGGAGCAGAGATAACTCAGAAAAAGCAGCTGCATCACCAAGAGGCCCATACAAATTTGAGAGGAGTTTCACAAAAGCTGTACTCTGGGAACTTCCTGCATAGCGTGTGGGTAGCTCAACAGTCCCAGAGTCTCCGCTCCACAGACAGCTCGCTTCATCTTAGTGGCCATTGACCATCAATGCTAATCTCCCCTCCAGGGTATTTCATTCAGTTGCAAGCTCCATGAAGAAGAGACAGAAACTCTGAGCACTGGACCCTACTGAACTCTTTTAGAGAATAAGCTCCCCAGACTCCAAGACCCGATCTTGTCAGTGTTGTGTTTCTGAGTCCCCATGTTCACTGTCAATGGTCCTGGAAGGACTGTCCCCGTCACTGCTGTCACTATTGCTACATCCACTCTTGACATTCTTCTCATAATTTCCCAGTGGTCTTCGCTTCCTCCCTTCCACTTAGGGACTCACTACTTGTCGAAGTTATCAGCGAGCTTCATGTTTCAAACCCAACTCTTACATCGTTTAAAAATTCTTACTTGGCCTTTCCTCATCGTTTGATTCTTTCATTCTTTCAATCTTCCCTTTTGTACTTTAATCACCAAAGGAATGCTTATTTTCTCCACCAACTCCCACCAAAGCATCTTCTTCATTTTTTCTGCGCAGTCCTCTTCTGCTTAGCCTCAAGACGCCCAGGGTCAACCCAGAACACAGTCATTATTCTTGTTCCTATTTCCCTCAGGCGACATTCTCCCTAGACAATTCCATGGAATCTCGTGGTTTTAGAAATCCCTGCCAAATTAATGCCTTAAAGTAACCTTTTTCCTCCCTAAATTCTAGACTTTCGTGATCTATTTCCAACTAGCTGTCTAAGCATCCTTCCAAAGTGAAACTTTGGCTAAGCAAAACTCTCCATCCTCTTCTCTACCTGATCCAAACCCACTCCTCTCCCTTCCCTTCCCTTCCCTTCCCTTCCCTTCCCTTCCCTTCCCTTCCCTTCCCTTCCCTATGATAAATAGAGTTGCCTTCAATCCGGTGGTCCAACCTAAAGCCCCAAAGGCTTCCTTGCTTCTTGTGTTTCCCTTACCACCTAAATCTATGACATCATCCTCTCAGCCACAATTTCAAAATTCAATCCTTCGAGCAATCAGAAATGATCTTCTCCAAATATAACCAGATGTACGAGCCCCTCACGATTTTTTTCCTTGTATTTACATGGGCAAACAATCTATGTCGTCAGTTGTGGCCCATTTGTTCTGCAGACATGCAGAAAGCAAAGGAATGGAGCCACGGAAGCTTCCACTGAGCTGTCAGAGTCTGGGAGGCAAGGCAGAAACTTGCTGCTGAGCTGGAACCCCAGCAGACAGCACCTGATGGGTAATGAATGCCTAGTGAAACTATGGACATGGTGGTATAAAGGGTATACCACCCTTTATACCCAAATGGTTGACTGTTATGGAGAGCTGCCAAAGTCATCGTGAGAGAGCAACCATGTGGACAACAACTAGCAGAGCCACAGGGTCAAGGCCTGCAATGTTTGGGGCTACCACATACTGTACAGTGGGTGCACAGGATTGAGCTATGAGTGTGTTATCTGACTTGCTGGGTTTTGATGCTACTGTTGTAGTTACTGTTCTATTGCTGTGAAAAGATACTATGACCAAGACAACTCTTATAAACTCTTTCATTGGAGGCTTGCTTACAGCTTTAGTGGCTTAGTTAGGCTTGGAGCTGGAGCAGTAACTAAGGGCTTTACATCCTGATCCCCAGGTCAATTTACATCCCCTGATTCCAAACAGTTCCACTAACTCATGACTATGTATGTATGGGTTTGATTTTCATTCAAACCTCCATACTTAGTTTGAGCTAATCCTTTTTTCCCCCTCTACTTAAGCATTTTCCCTATTGGAATAGGAATGTTTATTCTGTCTCCATCCTGTCTTGTAAGAAACTAATTTGAATCTTTTACTTCATGGGACTTCCATCTTAGTTTTTCCTTGAGGCCCAGAGGAGGCTTTGGACTTAGACTTTTGGCTGATGCTGGAATAGTTAAGGCTCTGGGACTATAGAGGATAGAGTGAGTGGTTATCTTTTGCACTGAGAGATAATCGTGAAGCTTAGAGGTTCAGGATGAATATAATGATTTGGATTTGAGTTGTCCCCTAAAGATTCATGTGTTGGAGGCATGGTCCATTTTGTAGTATGGGTAAGGTGACAGGGAATTTAGTGAGAGATCATTAAGTCCCTTGCACATGGCTGTGAGACTGCAGATTCTTTGGCTTCCTGTTTGGTTTGAAGATTGTGGTGGTTTGAATATGCTTGGCCCATGGGAACTGGCACTATTAAGAGGTGTGGTCTTGTTGGAATAGGTGTGGCATTGTTAGAGGAAGTGCGTTACAGTGAAGACAGACTTTGAGGGCTTCTAAGGTCAAGCTCTACCTAATGCAGAAGAAAATCTCTCCTGGCTGCCTGTGGGAAGACGGTATCCTGCCTGCTTTTGGATCAAGATGTAGAACTCTCAGTTCCTTCTCCAGCACCATGTCTACCTACATGCTGCCATGCTTTGACCCATGATGATAATGGACTGAACTTGAGTATGTGATCAACTACCTCAGAGCAGCCCCTCTTGAGGAAGCAGAATTAACATCAGAATACCAACAGCACAACCCACAACAGTAAGCTAGCCCTAATAACTTTTATGAGAGTTTTCTTGATCTTGGTGTCTCTTCACAGTAATGAAGGCCTAACTAAGACAAGGATCATCTTTTACACACACTCCTACTATGTGCCATGAGACCCCCTTTAGCTAAACTCATGCCAGTGTCATGCACTTGAATCTCCACAATTTTAAGCAAAATAACTCTCTTTTCTTTATAAAGTTTCCTTGCCTCAGGTATTTCATTCTGGCAATGAAAAACTCACGAGAACAGCACCCAGTTCATTTAGTTCCTCCTGCCTTTGCCACTGGCTTTAAGTCAGGTAAGATTTCATGTGAACCTTCTCCCTGTTCTAACAGATCAAATGAAGGCTAGAGCCTGTGATTGAGCGGTGGAAGGGAAAAGTGGGGCTGGAAGTTTTAGAGAAGAGAGGAAGGGAAGGGGGAAGATGGAGGAAGAAGAAGGGGAGGAAGATGGAGCAGAATCACATGACCTGGAGAAGCCAGAGATCTCATAGCTGGGGAATAGATTAGCGTTGTGGTAAATCTACCCAATCTAGGCATACCTTTTGCATTAAATTCACCTTTTAAAACTATTCTTAAATGATTCTAACCTCATTCCTATCTCAGTACCTAGATATAGCCATATTTTCTGGTCATTGAAATTTCAGCTCAACAATCATTTCCCCTGCTGAGACTTTCCCTGATCATTCAGTCTGGAACAAGCCAAACTCTACATCATAAACATAAACTAATAAACCGATATCATTTATAGTTCACTATACTATCATTATTGGGGATCACTCATAGGTGTTCATTGTGTCTCTCCTAGTCTAGGGTAAACATCTGAAACAGACATCATGCCTGTTGATGTCAACTTTCTATCCCCAAACACCAGCAATTTCTAATGAACACCTAATTCACTTGCTGATTCACTAGCAAGTAAATATTAGATATCAAGTTCTCTGGGAGATTTGAAAAGTTCTATAAACCAAGTCAAATATACCCCACTTGTTGGCAAGGAATTTGTACACATGCAAAGAAATTTGTTTAAGAATGTCCAATTATGACATTATGGGATGGTGGAGGACATCTTTGTGCACTGTGTCTCTGAATGCTGATTTCTGTACCCAGAGATCTGGTTGCAGTCTGGACTTTGGTGCTGTCATTATGAAGTGTCTCCTGACTCAGTATTTTGTAGAACACTGTTTTCCATCACTTCTGGTTGGCCAAATAAAGAGCTGAACAGCCTGTAGCTCTGCAGGAGAGGAAAAGGCAGAACTTTCTGGCTCAGGAGTGAGAGAGGGTCTTAGTTGGGGAGCAGGGGTGTCACCATCAGGACCAGAATGAAAAAAGAAGGTGCCAGAGTGAGAGCAGGATGACAGGTGACAGCCCATGTGGCTGGGAAGTAGTCTATGGCCAGCATTGTCCGGTTAGGGTAGCTCAGAACCTGCGCAGCTATAGTGCCTGAAGCTTCTAAACAAATATAAAGGTCTCCATGTTGTTACTGGGGAACAGACACAGACATAGAAAAGCCTCTACTTTTACAAGGGAGTTAGGTAGCATAAAACTTTTATATTGTGTTATCCATATGTTGTTAAATACTGAACACATATGGCTGTTATGATAATAGAAAGTGCCCCACTTCCACATACTGTTAAAGAGGGAACTGCTGAAGCCAGTAGGGTTGTGGTCAACCCTTTTCCACCAAGCCATGTGACCTTGGAGAATGTACTTAAGTTCTTGGTAAAGTCATTTACCCCATAGGATTATTGGGAATATTAAATGAGACTCAGCCTCTAGATTACGTTATTGAAATAACCACTGAACGCACATGTTACATGTATATACATATATATATATATGTGTGTGTGTGTATATATATATGTATATGTATATATTCTTGCCAGTGAAAACCAAATTTCAATAAAGTTGAAAGTGTACCTTCCACCTTATAATTCTTCAGCCTAAAGAAGAAAATATTGAGGACTAAGAGATAGTTGAGATGGACTGGAGAGATGGCTCAGGGGTTAAGAGCACTGACTGCTCTTCCGAAGGTCCTGAGTTCAAATCCCAGCAACCACATGGTAACCATCTGTAATGAGATATGACGCCCTCTTCCATTGTGTCTGAAGTCAGCTACAGTGTACTTACATATAACAATAAATAAGTCTTTGGGAAAAAAAAAGAAATCATTACTTTGGTTTGTGTGTGTGTGTGTGTGTGTGTGTGTGTGTGTGTGTGTGTGTTGGAAATATCTGGACTTACAATAATCTTTCCAGAAGGAAAGTTTGATTTTAAAACGACTGCAACTTTTATGCCCCAAGTTGTCATGAGGCAGCTTTACCCCACCCCCCACCCCCACACGCCACCCCCTGTCCTTGACAAGTAAAATCTCCACAGAGTTGGAAGGAATGGAGTGAAACCATGCGCTCTGGAAATGTTTAAAATGGTTTGAGGCTTGGAGTAAAACAAGGGAGCAGAAGGCAGGCCAGTTCAAAGTCCCCGCCCCCTTCAGCATCACCGATCTTTACCCGCAATGCCCACTGGGGTGCTACCAAGATCTAGAAACAGATCTTAAAACTGTTTCTCGGGCCTTTGCCTGGACAGGCAAAAAGCTGGAGGAGACTGTGTCCCTTTAGCAGACATAATCCTCACCCGTTATTTGTGTTCCGATACCACTGCGGTGCAGAGACTCTTCCAACTTTTCTGAAATCTTTTTTTTTTTTTTTTTTAAGTTGACAAATAATGATATATAAGGAGCCGCATCAAGGAAAACTTTGTGCAGATCTTGTCCAGACAGAAGGAGCCTGTAGAAACTCCTGGATGAGCCACTCGCTTACTCGAGGCGGTGGCTCCTTGGCCTTGTCCACAGACGGGAATGGGCTCTGCGGAGATTCTGACTGAATCCCATCTGCTACTGCAGAAGTCATGAACTTCATGATAGCCCAACCCCTGGATTCAGCTTTTCAGAGAAATTTTGCCTAAGGAAAAAAGTCAGAATAGATGGGATAGAGCTTCAAGAACTTTGGTAGTAGGTAGTCAGGGAAACCTGCTCAAAACTGTTTGGAACACATCCCTGTTTGCTAGACTGTAAATAGTTTTTGCTTCTGAGAACTAGGATAAATCTTCTCATCCTGGGTCCTATACGGAGTATTATAGATGCTACTGAAGGAGTCCATAGAGTTTCTGTGGATCAGCCACCATTTCAAAAGCACAGGAGACATATCAAATTTCCTTTCAGGAAGTACTGTCTCTGGCTCGAATCCCAGGGGGATTCTCACTAGCTTCTCTGCGAACAGAAATCTTCACTACCTAAGGAAAAAAAAAAGAAAAAGCACACCACTGAATTCAGTCCAGTGTTTCTTCCACCCAGCTAAACTTAAAATTAAAGGATCAGTTCATTATCCTTTTTGACCACCACCACCAACAACAAAAAACTTCAAATCTATATACCTCACCAAGGCATACTCACAAGAGTGAAGCAGCTATGATGAAGTCATTTCAAGTTGTGTGGATGTTGTATTGACTTACATGAATCAAAGTTTTTCACTGTTTTCTGATGTCAACTAGATAGCACTAATAACACAACCCATCTGGGCAAACCATATATCCGTTGATGTTCTGAGCAAAATTAAAAGCTGGCTTTTACTTTTTAATATGCTTGAATTAAAATTTCTAAAAGTAATCATTTTTCATAATAGTTTTATAGATTATTTTATAGATTATGAATCCAGAGCACACGCATTTTGCAGTCCTCACAGGTCTACCCTTGTGACCTCAATCAAAAAAGAATAAGGAGGAGGAGGAAGAAGAGGAGGAGGGGGAAAAGGAAAAGAAGGAAGAGAAGGAGGAGGAGGAGGAGGAGGAGGAGGAGGAGGAGGAGGAGGAGGAAGAGGAAGAGGCAACTTATGGGAGCATGGTCAAACACGCCATGGCCAGCCACTTAAAACTGAACAGGAATTGTTTCCTATGAGTTGAGCACCTTGGTACCCACTTTATATACAGTCCTTAATTTAACTCTTTAAAGAGTCCCAAGAGAGGAGCATTAATATTCTTTTGACCAAGTCAGAAAAAGGAGGTATAATGCAAAAATATTTTGTCAGTCTGTCTGATTCCAGAATACATCCTTTGTTTATACACTAAAGGGTTAATTTACAGGAAAATAAGAGTGCAAATCGCTCACTTTGTATGCTCCATTGAGGTTTTATCTATTTCTCATCAAAACTGTAGGACTTTGTATTCAATAAAAGACCAAGAACCACTGGCCTAAACAAACCACACTGTTTTGGCTCATCTAAGGATCTGTCTTTGCACGACCATGCGGTATTCAGCAGGCGTTATATCAGACAAGATTTGTCAGACAGAAGCTCACTGTCTTTCTGGATCTTTACTTGGGAAATGAGGACAGGCCAGCTTTGGAAAGTATTCTGTGAATGTATGATCATTAAGCTGATAAGACTGATACCCTTACTAATCATGGACATATTCATCCTTCATGTGTAGTCTGGGTATGGTCATCTTTGGTCAGAGATCTCTCAGGTAGGTGAGTTTTCTTTGTTTGTTTGTTTTTTGTTTTGTTTTGTTTTTGTTTTTGTTTTTTTTTGAGACAGGGTTTCTCTGTGTAGCCCTGGCTGTCCTGGAACTCACTCTGTAGACCAGGCTGGCCTCGAACTCAGAAATCCGCCTGCCTCTGCTGGGATTACAGGTGTGCGCCACCACGCCCGGCAGGAGTTTTCTTATTTCTAAAAAGGTTAACTTGTTTTGAACTTCAATTGTTTTATTTAAATCTTTTTATGCAATATATCTTGAGCGGTTTACCCAACTTCATGTTCTCTCTCTCTCTCTCTCTCTCTCTCTCTCTCTCTCTCTCTGAAAAAAAAAAGAAAAAAACAACAAAAAATGACAATCAGAACAAAATAAGAGAGAGAAGAAAATCAATAAGACAAAAACAAAACAAAACAAAAAGTACATACATGCGCAAATATAGAGCCCATTTTGGGTTGGTCAACTACTGTTGGGCCTGCCCTGGAGTGTGGTTGGTATACCCAGTGACACCCTATTGGATAAAGTTAATGTATTCTTTCCAGTAGGTGTCGGTATTAGAAACTAGTATTTTCAAAGCCCCTAAAAGGAGGTCTGACCCCTTCATCCTCCAACAGAAATTGCTCCTAGTTTTAAGACAATATGTAAGCCACATAAAGCAAAGGAGCATAGTCCTTTACTCAAGAAATGTTGCATCAATTTTTTTCCTATGAATTGTCAAAATATCACTTAGTTATAATCTGATTGGTTAGTCGCACACAATAGAAAGGCGTTCCCCACTTGGGTCCCCTGAGGTGGGGACAGGGAACCAGAACAATAGAGGAATAACTGACAGTTAACGTCAGCTTCTGTTTTGTAAGGATTAAGGCAAGGACTTCCTTGTCACTCTGACTCAGGTAGGCTGAATCTGTGAATCTTCAGGGAGTCTTCAGGAAAAACTGGTCTGTTTTGGGATCTGATGCCACTTTGATTTGGTTTGATCTGTTAAAACCCACAGCAAAACACTGTCCTCAGAATTTTCAGTCAAGCGAAGGTGCTGTTGGCAAGTAGACACAGAAGTTGACAGCCCCACCTTCACAGAACACTGCAATTGTGGAAAGGAATTTGTGACCAAAAGTAGGCATCTAAAGAAAATCTAAAAGACAGGAGGTAGTAGCTAGCTCTGTACAGAGGTAAGAACTCACGGAGGAGGGAACTCTGAACAAGGAGAGAGATGATTTGCTAGGAATGAAGAGACTACAAATAGACTAGACGGGCATGGATAGCCCAGTGTCTGCAGAGAAAAGGAGACAGTGGTGCCCTCTGGAAGCTGGCATTGAGGATGGGGTGAAGCCACAAGCTCACAGGGCTCAGGGCAAGGCATGGGAGACTTTTCTCCCCTCCCTAAAAAGCTCAACTCCAATGGTTTACCTCTTGGACTTTTTCTGTATATTAATTCTGCTTCAGAAGTTTCTATACTCTTCATTCATTCTGTAAAACAGCTGAAGTTTTGTTTTTGTTTTTTGCTTTGTATGTTTCTTGTTGGTGGGATTTGTTTGTTTGTTTGTTTTTGTAGCTCTGTCTGTCCTGGTCTCACTCTGTGTAAACCGGGCTGGCCTTTTTTCTCTTTTAAAAAAGATTTATTTCATGTATGTGAATACACTGTCTGCTCTCTTCAGACACATCAGAAGAGGGCATCTGATCCCATTACAGATAGTTGTGAGCCCATTCTGATGGTTCTGATCCCATTATAGATGGTTGCTGGGAATTGAACTCAGGACCTCTGGAAGAGCAGTCAGTGCTCTTAACTGCTAAGGAATCTCTCCAGGCCCCAGGCTGGCCTTAACTCAAAGAGATCCACTTGCCTCTGCCTCCCAAATGTGAGGATTAAAGGTGTGGGCCACCATGCTGTGCTAAATCACCTTTAAAAAAAATGATTCATTTTTCTTTTAGGTGCATGGGGGTTTTGCCTGCTTGTATATCTGTGGAAGAATATTGAATCCCCCGGAGCTGGAGATACAGAGTAGTGAGTGCCATGTGGGTGCTGGGAATTGAACCTAGGTCTTCTGGAAGAGCAACCAGTGCTCTTAACTGCTGAGCCTTCTCCCCAGCCCCTCAAATCAGAATGCTTTAAAGTTAGTTTTTAGTGTGTTTATATATATATATTTTTAATGTTTTATATGGTCTACTATTCAAAGCTACAGAGAGAAAGTGATGGCCAGGAATGTTGTTGCGTTGCCTCATGGGAGATAACCCGTGGTCCACTTGCCTGAGCGTCCCCTCAGCGAGTCGCTGGATGGCCCCACGCGCATGCGCTCAGACTTCATATATGTGTGTGTTTATACAAGTTGCGCATTCATTTTTACATGAAGAATCGATTGCCACTGAACCTTGCTTCCTTCACTTTAATGTAGATTTTTGAAGCTCGTTCCATCTAGATTCATTCCGTATTCATTTGCTAGGTTCCTGTGTAGTACAACCACGTGCCAGGTACTGACAGGCACTGAGGATGGAACATTGAATGAAATCCACAAAATGTCTGCTTGCACGGAGCTTATATTTCAGGAGAGGAATGCAAAGAATCGGTAAACAATGAAATGTGTGGACAAATATCATATGGTGTCAAGGGAATCTCACTGATAAAAAGTTCACTTTATTGCTCCAAAACTGCTCATTGATTAATGGCGGACACCCAATGGCGATGTAACTGTCAACTGCCAAGCATAGGAAGGGATTAGATACCACGTTACCCAGTAGCACACTAACTTATCAGTCCTTACCCGGCCCAGACTCAAAATTCCCTGTCGAGAGAAATTGCCCCGAAATTGTGCAAAGACTTTAATTTTCATCCCCACAAATGCCTTAAAAATAAGAGATGTTAAAACAATCTGTTGAGTGAGTGATTGTTAGGTAATTAGCCTGCCCGGTGTGGTTTTCTATCAGTGAAATGTTGCAACGTCTGCGGAGTAAATGACGGGTTTCAGTCAGTCTGGCACGCACATCATTTTTTTTTTAAGTTCATGAATGTGGATAGTTTCAAAATGCCCTATTACTACCAAAATATCATGTTTATAAATTGCAAAAAAAAATATAGATTTATACTGAAACCCTATCAGCCATCATGGTTAAAATGTATTCAATCCTCTGCAATTTAGTTTTTTTCCCCTTTAAAAACGTCGCAAAGGCAACACAAGCTTCTAAATCTGTTATTTATTAACAGCACACATGCTGAGCTAAGGACATTTCTAATGCCCCAAATTGCTGACTTTTGGATGTTTGGGTCTCTGACTCTTTTTGAAGTTTCAGTGGAGGGGTAAAGAATTGAATGTGTGTGACATTTTATGCTCTACATGTGACAGCAGAAGACATAGAGAAGCTTAATCGGCTGGAAAAGATGATCCAGAACAATTCCTTTAGTTTGAGTCTCCAACACTTAGGTGTTCATTGTATGTGACCCATCCCAAAGAAAAGGGGATCGAGCTTCAGTCTACGAACACAAACGATAGTGAGTCCTCAATTCAATTGGCCAGCACTTAATAATGAATAGGCCATAAATGAACAAACTGAGTGAAGACCCCAGTTTAGAGTTTTGCCTTACCTACTACTATCTATGAAGCTGAATTTTAGGTTTTAACTATTGATGTCTGACTAAGAAGAAATACGTCTCAGCACCTGACATTTTCCCCTTGAAAGAAGAAAGTGTTCATATTTGCTTTCTTAACATCTTCTACTATTTAGGAGAACTTCAACACCATCAAGAACTAGGATGACAAAACACAGTAGAGTTTTATGAGTGACACATCACACTGATGATGGCTAGTCATTGATATCCGCCTAGGAAAGCGCCTAACTTCTCCCTTAAGTGGAAGAGGCTGGAAGAACACAGGACTTACCTAACACAGGACTTATATCATCAATGGCAAACAGGTTGTGTGTGTCTGTATGTATTTGGATGTGTTTGGCTGAGTGAGTCTGTGTCTATTTGTGTGTCTCTGTGTGAGTGCCTGTTTGTGGGTGTGTGAGTGAGTGTGTGTGTTTGTGTGTCTCTGTGTGAGTGTGTTTGTGTGTGTGTGTGTGTGTGTGTGTGTGTGCCTCTCGCCATGTAAAAGCCATCAGAGGCTGCTTTCTCCCACTTTATAAGGCAACGGCCAGTGTTCTGGGCTCTTGCTGGTTGCCACGGAGAGCTTTATATTCAGAGTCTGTCAGTGGTGAAGATTTAGTAAAAGGAAGTGGGAACACAGGGAGAAAGGAAGCGATCACAAGGCTCAGTTTAAAGGACCACTTCCAAGTAAACTACAGCAGCAGATACCACGGTCTGCCAGTTCAGACTTACTACCCCGTCCCCCTCTGCTCTCTCTAGGTTTTCTTCCAAATTCACGTCCCATGGTACACATTGCACTAAAATGTCAAAAGACGGACTTTATAGTCACAATTCAGTAATACTTTCCTCCAGGTGGCAACCCTTAACTCCAGTTCCAGGTACTCTCTGGGTCAGAGATATCAAATATTTTTACCATAATCTGCAGTTAATAAATAAGTTATTTAACGCCAATTTAAATAATGCTTACCCTAATTTTATAATATTTACATTATAATATTATTTCTGTCATTAATCAATCCCCTCCTCTCCCACTCCGCCATACACATTTACAAAACTGACAGCAGTGCTGGGCCGAATGGATTTCCTAATTTTCTGAGTTGTGAAACACTTGATCGGTATCTCTCAGACTTTAATATACATGCAAATACCTGAGAGATCTTGTTTAATATGCAAAGCCTGTGCTGAAGCATCTCCCGAGGTTAAGCACAGTTGGGCAAACACAAAGCCTTGCCTTCAACCCCCAACAAAATAAACAGCAGCAATGAAATCCCCACTTCTTGCCTCTCACACTTGACAACTTTCTCCATCTTTCTCCAAATCTGATCATCTTCTTTGAAAAAATTTCATCCCCCCCAAATTATGCTATACCAAAGGTATTTCATGTGAATGATGTACCTACAGAGAAAGAAAAAAAATATCAATATGGGCAGTGAAGGAGACAAACCATCAAACACACTATGCACTCAAGTTTGGGCATACATTCAAACCATGAAAAAGATCTACCTATAATTGATGAAATGTGTATTGATATCTCTGTGTATCTAGTCAGAATCCCAGGGGTTCCAACAGGCTGTTCTCCCCAACGCCATGAGACTCTCACATTTTAGCTACTGCAACCTTATCTTTCATTTTAAAATTTCTTGTCTGTTCTAGCCAGGAGAGCTCCATGGATGATGAGTAAGTCACCTTCCAAATAAAAATAAAAAATTAAAAAATCAGGGTTGAGTCCGTAGTAGTCCTACACACTCTCATCTCTACAGTCCTTCTGTTTTCTCCCCTGTTCCAACTTTTTCCTCTATCGTACACTTCTTCATTTTCCTTTTTACTATGTTCTTCCATTTACTCTCCCTACAACGGTCCTTTCTAATTTCCTGGTGTCTGCGAGTGCTCTATTACAAAGGAGAGTTCGAAGATTGTAACCCTCCATGACTAGATAGTGCTGATCCTAGAAGCAGTGTGTTAATAGACAAAACTTTAAGACCTAGGTGTGGGATATCTCTGGAGGAGTTGGGTAGGGTAGCCCCTGATAGCCCCCAAAACAATACAGGCTCTTAGCTGTCCACCAGAATTAGAGAATAATATCCTGTTGCTGAAGACAACACGCAGGTTGTAAGATGAAGAGAATGTAGCCTGGAACTGAGCTGGGAACTTCCTGTTGGCTAGCTGTCAGTCATAGAGGGTGCCATGGAGGCTTCTGGAAGATAAAAGATATTGTGGAAGCCGGGTGGTGGTGGCACAGCACTTGGGAGGCAGAGGCAGGCGGATTTCTGAGTTCGAGGCCAGCCTGGTCTACAGAGTGAGTTCCAGGACAGCCAGGGCTACACAGAGAAACCCTGTCTCGAAAAATCACACACACACACACACACACACACACACAAAAAAAAAAGGATTGTGTTTTTTTTTTTTTTTAAGATATCATGGGTCTTACCTATCTGTGAACTCTGTGAGCCACAAAAAAGAAAAAGCAAACTACCAGAAAAACATATGTATACAATTGTGCGGTAACTGTTATGGGAATAACTACCTCTGATTGGGTGTGAAGCCTGTCCCATGGAAGGGAACCCGTGCCTGACATTGAGAAGGTTAGAGGCCCCAGTGGGATTTTGTAAGTATGTATCATGTCAAGTGCTTTCTCAATATGTATGTCTATATCCATTGACAAATGCTATTCTCAGCTTCATGCAGAGAACTTGTGTTACAGACTCAGGGGTTAGCACCTGAGCAAGGTGCTAAGAAAAAGGAAAAGAAGACAAAAATAAATTTTCAACTAATTTTAAAATAGTGTATATTAAGTACTCACTCACAAGATGCTAGCCCTCTATGAGATGTTAGGGTACAATAAAATAAAAAAGAAAAAGATCTATGTTGGCCTTAGAGGAATTAAAAGAACAATTTACATAGAGAACACCTCTTAGCAAGGTGCTAAGAATCAGTGATAACCTAGTATTTAGCCATAAACAAGATGTTTACAGCACTGCCTCTAAGGCTTGGGGAACCTTACAAAAGAGGGGACAAGACACATGTAAGAGGGCTAGAGAGATGGCTCAATAGTTAAGAGCACTGACTGCTTTTCCAGAGGACCTGAGTTCAATTCCCAGCCACCACAATGTGGCTCACAGTCATCTGTAATGGGATCTGATGCTCTCTTCTGGTGTGACTGAAGAAAGCAACAGTGTACTAATATACATAAAAATAAATAATTTTAAAAAAGACACATTTAAGAGTCAGAAGATAGGCTGAAGGGCTGTGAAATGTTATCTTCTAGCCTTGATAAAAACCATTGCAAACATGAACCTATAACTGGTTACTTGCAATGGACTGCACAGGACAGGGTGTGGTGGTTTGAATACGCTTGGCCCACAGAATGGTACTATTAGGAGGAGGTGTGTCCTTGGTGCAGTAGGTATGGTCTTGTTGGAGGAAGTGTGTCATTGTGGGGGTGGACTTTGAGACCCTCCTCCACTGTCTGAAAGATTCAGTTTTCTCCTCTTTGACTTTGGAACAAGTCTTAGAACTCTCAGCTCCTCCAGTGCCATGCCTGCCTGGATGCTGCCATGCTTCCCGCTATGATGAGAATGGACTAAACTGAGACTGTAAGCCAGCCCCAATTAATTCTTGTCCTTTACAAGAGTGACCTTGGTCATGGTGTCTCTTTACAGCAATGGAAACCGTAACTAAGACCATTACAAGTACAATATTGACTAGTGACAGTTTCTGAGAGATGGGCGCTCATTATCTCCAGTTATGTCCTCACTACTGATTCCATTAGGCTGCCATATATAGCTACAAACCCATGTTGGTACTGATGGCCCTAGTCGAACTCTATGAGACAGAGATTTGTAGTGAAGAAGGGAGGGGACAGGGGAGCAGGGAGATAGGAGAGAGTAGGGAATGGGAGTGAGCAGCATGTATTATGAACCCATGTGAAATGATCAAAAATGAATAAAAATCACATTGTAAAATATCCATCTAATTATTACATGACTAGAAGTAAAATTTTCCCCCTAGTTTGCTTCAGAATAAACTCTAATCTCCTCTTCATGACTTAACCTTATTTTGCAATCTCATCTCTATTTCCTTCTCATCTGGTGTTGGGTGACAGAAGAGCCTTTGGTAGTGGCTCCTCCTTTTCCCTTTTGGACCCTGAATACATCACATTTACTTTGAGATTCAACTCAAATATTGTTTCTCTGATGTTCTTCATGCCCATAGACCAAGGACCTGGTACCTCTCTGTTCTTAGCCTTCATCATGGTTTATAATTACCACCATGTCTTTACTGAGAACAACTCCAAGTCAATGAATATACTCTGTACATGGTCATTCCCTGGGCTATATAGCATTATACATACTAAATAAGGGCTTGATACATAAGAAGGCCCTTAGCAAATGTTTGCCAAGTATATAAACAAGTCATGGGGATACGGAAAAGAACCACCCTTAATAAATATAAGAGATATAAAGGTTATGAAATGCACATCACTTAAACTTTGAAGAAGAAGTCATGGCCAAAGGATAGACTTGGTCTCTCTTATGTTACTTAGCCCACAGTGTAAAGTTTAGTAGTGAAGTGTAAGGCCCCAGTGATCCTAAGAAGGAATCAGTTAATTGTTCTCTATGTAAATTGTTCTTTTAATTCCTCTAAGGCCAACATAGATCTTTTTCTTTTTTATTTTATTGTACCCTAACATCTCATAGAGGGCCAGCATCTTGTGAGTGAGTACTTAATATACACTAATTTAAAATTAGTTGAAAATTTATTTTTTCTTCTTTTCCTTTCTCTCTCTCTCTCTCTCTCTCTCTCTCTCTCTCTCTTTCTTGAGACAGGGTTTCTCTGTATAGCCCTGACTGTCCTGGATTCACTTTGTAAACCAGGTTGGCCTTGAACTCACAGAGATCTGCCTACCTCTGCCTTTTAAGTGCTGGGATTAAAGGCATGTATCACTACCACTTACTTATATTTCAACTCTAAGATGATCAGCTTTCAACAAGAATCCTCTTATGGGATCTTTTAAATAGTAAGGAAAGACCCAACATATTTGCTAAGATACACCCGGAAGTTTGAGGAGACATTTAAACAGACTATGAACTACAAAAGAACAAACCTGAGTGTTTTTCAACATATGAGAAGTGTTTATCTAAAAAGACATGACTAGAGATCTGTGTGTGCAGAAGGAAAGAAGAATGGATTGAAGGATGATATCAAGGCTGTCTGTTTGATAAATGGGAAGGACAACATTGGCTATAGGAAAGGTGCTTTTATATAACTTGAAATGGTAGAAATTGATACACCACCTTGTAACACCTCACTGGGCAAGAATGCATTTGCCCTGAGGCTCAAGAGCTTGGAAGCTCTAAAAGCCACATGAAGCATTTCATTGTCTTGTGATTCACCATGCTGGCACAGCTCACATCACAGGCAATTAAAGAACAGTGCCTGTTTCCATACATCAGAGACACGGAGGAACACAGAGGCAAGTGACTGCTCTCCCTGGAGGTCTCTTCTACAAGCACTGGCTTTGATTACAAAGGAATGCATCTGTGTGGCAGAGTTATACTTTCATTGTTTGATCTTATACAGAACTGGGTTCCAATCTAGAACCTAGTTTATTGTTCTTCAAGTCTCCGGTTTTGAAATAAGCAGAATATTGACCATTTACTACCCCTGATCACTGGAAAGCAGCTGCCATGTGGTAAGAGGCAAGACCATATTTAACAATGGTCAAGGAGTTTCGGACTGTAGGGATAACATTTACTACTTAGGAGGAAGCCACAAGGCTGTTCTGCCCTCGTCAGTTCTTAAAAAGTAATGATTGCTTCCCAAGTGGATCTAAACTGGTTGTTTCAGTTTGCTCTCTTTGGTAGGGAGAGACTCTTATCTCAAAGAAGGGATTAAAAAGAGCATAAATAAGACGTATTTCTTTACTCATCCTACTAACTGTTAACCAAAAATCCAGGGCCATTTATAAAACAAACTAACTGGACTGAGAAAGAGGAAAGACAGGCAGAACAGCCGGAGACTGTGGGAGTCAAAGATTATCATAGCGGCAAAGTCCATTAAGTTTCCTTTTGGTTTCATATACTTCAGATTGTAGAGATGCCCAATATACGCTGATTCCATTGGCACAGACCAACAGACAAGGACATCTCAAGACGACTGGTTTGTCTAACCAAAGGACCAGGAGACAACTAGCCTAGAAAGGAAGACCCTTTGAAGATCATAAAACACCACAGGGGCAAAACTGCCTTCACTCCTATCCAAGTAAGGAAAAGACAAATGTGGAGACAGGAATTCCATCTTCTTCAGGCTGAAGTTAAGCACCTCAGAGCTCTCAATAGCATAGTGTAAGGGAAATCTAGGCTGGGGTTAGG